>MU775203.1:100700-112111 GCA_026770625.1 Nicotiana glauca | reverse complement strand
AAATATGGACAGCCCGTTTAATTTTGATTCCAGCTATGTAGCTAAATTCAAGGGGATTAATTTCAATTAGAGGAATATGGGCTTAGCAAATATGCTGCCAGACCTTCTTTCATGTCAATGCTTCTGGTACATTTTTCCATTAGTAAACGGAATTAGCCTGCCTTGAATTATTTCATACATTCCAATTCATGGCCCTATTATAAGCTTTCAATTAATTTAAAATATGAGCATTCCTAGTTCGCTTGGTTTGAGTATAAATTCTTAAGAATTCGAGGCGTGCCATTTAGCAAATTTTCATGGCCCTCGCATAGTTAAAACGCCATGATATAAAATTGGATTTCGAATTAGGTAGCGGGTTCAAGCTAAAAGGGTCTCCCCTTTTGTTTGAATTCGAACTTGAATTCAGGGCCAGAAATTATAATTGTGAATTAGTTATCTTTTAGAGACAAATGATGAATAGAAAATTTTAGTTTGCTTTAGGTTGATCTTTTAATAATAAAAATGAGACGAGCCTCGCCAAACCAAATACAAATTGTGGGGACCTTATTAATTACTTAATCATACTTAGAGATTCGGTACGGGCCGTTTCGCAAATTTCACGGCCTTCCCAAAAGATAACAACACGTTAGCCACTTTAGGCGCGATTTTTAATAATATTATTTTCCTAATACGGGTGTGCATTTCATAAAACCCAAATCCAAATCCCAAAATGTTGTATAAGAATGTGTCGAGGATCCGGGTGTATTTCATGTGACGTGATCCGAAAATACGTTCTTAAACGACGTTCACTTTCTTAAAAATAAAATAATTTGACAAAAAGCGGTAACTAATTCTAAAATTGCACAAATAGGACAATATGTATTTAAATCAAATATTTTAGCCAAATATGACAGTTGAGCGACCGTGCTAGAACCACGGAACTCGGGAATGCCTAACACCTTCTCCCGGGTTAACAGAATTCCTTACTTGGATTTCTGGTTCGCGACTGTTAAACAGAGTCAAACCCTTCCTCGATTCGGGATTCAAAGTGACTTGGGACACCATAAATCTCCTAAGTGGCGACTCTGATTTCTTAAATAAAATGAATCCCGTTTTGATTGTCCTTAAAATGGAAAAACTCCTTCTTTATTATATCCCTTCCCGGGGTGTAGTAAAGCCGTAGCCTAAAGATTCGAAAAAAGGAGGTGTGACAGCGATGACTGGCAAATTGAAAGATTTTTTTAAGATCATCTTCCTGCGCCTTTTTTAAATTTGAGCATCTAAATTTATTTGGCAAGGTGACCAAAGGTTGTGTGATCATGGGTTCCTCAGTGAACTGCTCGCAATGCACAGTAGCTGCTGCATCAATCTGCTTCTGCTGCACCTTTTTCTTCTTCTTCTTCTTCTTCTTCTTTCCTGTTGTTGTCCTTGAGGTTGAGATTGTTGTATTTAACTGGTGTGCTTTTGTTGGTGTGGTATTGTCAAAATCCAAATTGAAAACTAAATCATTTGGTTTTTGTTGTTGCTGTTCCGGTTGATGTGTTGTAGTTGGTGTTGTTTCATGTCGTTCATTCTTAGAAATTGTATCCAAATTGTTCACCTATTGATGCTGCTGCTCAGTTGTTAAATTTTCTACTGTTTGATCAGTTGCAGCTATGACTAACTGATTTGTATGTGTTGCTGCAGTTCGCTTCAAGCTTCCAGTTGGAGACTTTCTGGGCAAAAAACTTGGATCATTGATGTTGCTCCTAGGACTTGCTGCTTTTGCCTTATCATATGTTGCCAATGCTAGAGAGTCAATATCTTCCCCTGCACTCTTTTGATCGATCTCCTGGGCTGCATCCTCAGATGTGTATCCAGCAAAACCTGCACCCCAGTCCTTTTTATTTTCTCCTTGACGTTGCTCCCACAACTTGGATTGAATGGCCATTTATTTCCCATTTATTTTTATTAGATCATTATTATTTCCAGTTGATATCATAAGCTGCCCTGATTCACCTCCATAGTCCCCAAATGACTCCGTTGATTGTGATGGAACTTCATACACGGATGTGTTCGATGTCACTATTGGTTGTTTAACCATATTAGTCTTTAACATCATCGCGGTCTGGGCATCTTTGATTATTTTTTCCACCTGTGGACTGGAGTAATGCAATGTTGGAACATTGGAGCTATTTGTCATTAGCTCCTCCACCTTTGAGGCTGTATGAGATACTACTCCAACCATTTGCTCGTCAACAGGAACTATAGCAAGATGTTTTGAGTTATTTGATCAAGCATATGCATTCATTTCGACCTGTTGTTGCTTTTCACTACCTGGAGCTTTGGACAAACTATTTGTTGAAGCAATATTCTGAGCATGCTGTCGTGCACCAGTGATAACATCTAGTGCATCTGCTTCAAATTCTGCTTCCTTGGTAGCCTGTTTAGGTGCATTGTCTCTTTTCTCTAAATCTGGTACTGCTGCATTATTTTTGGCAAATAAAATCTCGAAAAATTGGAGCTAGTGCACTATCATTCATCAGTTGCCCAGATTCAATAGTAAGATTTTGCAAAAATGCATTCACATCAATTTGTAGCCTTGACAGTACTGTAGCATTAGGAACAACCTCTGTACATTTTGCAGTATCAACTGATGGCTGCTCATGTTCAATAGCTGCTACAGGAGTTACAATACCACTAGTTTTGCCACCAGCAAATTGCTTGTCAAGCTGAGCACAAATTACACCAGTTCTTGCTTGCTCTAAATCTGCTACTGCTGCAATTTGTTTTTCAACACAAGCTCGATCACATTCATCTGCACACTCCATTGAGTTCACATCTAGCTGACCTTTTCCATCAAAACCAATAATCCTAGAGGCATCAGTTGAACCCCCAACGACAGCTCGATCACTAGGAACACTCAATGGAACAGTAGATTCCAAATTTGTCACCACAATGTTTGAGTGTTTTCCAGGTATTGCAGAAACCTCAGCTCGATCCCTAGTTGCAGCTGTAGACACCTTTTGCTTGTCATAGGCTTGCACAATTGGATTTACCACATCAAAGACCCTTGCTAATACAGTCTTAGTAGGAACATATCGTGAAGGTTTAGGTGTGCCTTTATCAATCATTGAAGCACCATCCATAGGCTGCACCAGCTTGTTTGAACTAGCCTTAGGAACACCAACCACCACACCTTCATTGACAGAAACAACCTGTTGCCCTCCTTCAGCCTGTAAATTCATGTTTTGCTGTTGCTTTCCTTTTTTATCCTTTGGTAGTCCTGGCTCCACCATTTGGCCTTCTCTTTTTGTATTCAAAAAATCTCCGACATCTCCTTTTAACTGTTCAACACTACTCAAATCAATGGCTTGCAGAGCATCATCATGTTCAGTACCATGTTTTCTCGCATCTGCATCCTCTGCCTTAGTTTTCCCAATCATCACACGACATGACTTTTTGTCATGTCCTTGATGTTTACAATATATGCAAGATCATGGGAGATTATCATACACAACCTCTTGATAGTGCTCAACAGATTTCCCAGAACGTTTATCGACAATATGAATTTTAACTCGCTTAGGATGTTTGTCTAAGAGGTCCAGGATTACTTTTACCTTAGCGGCACTTGGTCTTGTTCGATCTTTTGTTGCTTCATCTACTGCAAGGGGCTTCCCTACTGCTGAAGGATTGACATTAGTGACTTCTTAGCAGAAAAATTTGGCGGCATCATTGGAAAAGAGATCCACACGACTGCCTTCGAAGTTTCTTCTCGCGGATTAAATCCAATTGTCCAAGGAAACGATCTAAAGAAGAACTCATCTCCCAAATCTTCAAACAAATCAAATCTTACCAGAATATGTCGATATTCCAATTGTCCTATATTACAATAGCCCTTAACATCAAATTGTTTCGAAAAAATCTGCCGCAACTCGTGAAGATCAGGTTTTCCATACGAGAATTTAAGGATTACTGCTTGATATAAACCTTCTTCAATGGTGAAAGCATTCACCTCTTCAATGGAGAACTCCACAGTAGGTTCACCATGTTCAAACTTAACTGGACAAAGCTCCAGTTTTTGCGAGTTTGCAACATTAACTTTTCCAACGACTTGAGATGCATACGATTGCTTGGAAGTAAGGTTTGGATGATTTTGTATGGGGTTTTGGATTGCCTCTTCCACATCCAAAGGCTGGGGAGAGGTCACAGCATTCATGAAGCTCTTCAAGGCTACATTTACATGAAGAAGAAGAGAAAATTCGCTACTACAGTAGTTCCGAAAAGAATTTTCAAGATCTGCTATTGTTGGCTGCAAACTTGTGAATCACAATTAACACAAAGCATCAAATTTGTTCTTCAACAATACAAATCAATAACGTTACAAATTAACGTTAAAGTATGCAAGAACCCCAGATGCTACAGTAATTCGTTCACAAGAAATTCAAGATCTGTTGCAATTGGCTAAGAATTTTCGAATAAAAACAAAGGGAGGTTGATCACAATGAGAAGGGTGTTCTTTTGGGACCAATATTGTGACCTAACCTTGCCGGAATCCGGAATTATGGACGATGAATAGTGACAGGAATACTATTTACGTTATAAAATTTATTAAAATTACAAAAATAGTAAATATAAGCCCATAACTTTAAAATATAATGAGTTCAACCTAAAAACTTTTAAAGTTGAACCCATTCAATTTAAATCTTGAATCCGCCCCAAAGTCCTTACATGTATGGCCGTGTGCATGGATAGTGAAAGAAAGCTATCCAAAACAAAAACAAGAGTAGAAATATAGTGTTAAGTTTGCATTGAGAAATAGAACAATATTACATTTTGCTTGTGGAAAAAACTAAGTTTATGTTGAATATATTGAACGATGATTGACGATTTTATGTGATAAAGTTTCTTCTTTTATTGGGTTTCTACATAGAATCAACGTTAATAAAATCATAAGCTTAATTTTTTTTAAGGGAAAAGATACTTATATTAATATTAATAAAATAGGCATTGTGCTAGGGTAAAAGACCCATAGAGTGTCATGCCCCAACCTCGGGAGGCACGACCGACGCTCCATCAAGGTGAACCCGACTGAGCAAGCCTTACCGAACACTTTCTACCCAAACTCAATATGAATATGGAATCCATGCCTTTCATTAATATAGACGAGAATGCATGGTGCATACTACATCATTGGTTCATTTCATATCACAAAGATTTACCGTACATAAGCTAGCTTCAGGGATTCTATTAGAGTTACAATATATAGAGATCACAAGTTTAGGATTACAACATATATATAGTGGACTCCCCGACACCCGTAAATAACCCATACTAGTGTCTTTGGAGCCTCTAAGGATACAACAGATAAGTGTAACTATGCCGGCAACAAGGCCCCGGCTATACCTCAAAAGCGGAAAGCTGTAATAACAAAAGATACACCATATGGCCCCATGGAAGAAAAAAGGGCTCACCGAGACTTCGAGTAGAAAAACGCTCCGTTACACACGATCAGCACTGTCCGCTATTGTCACGACCCCAATCCCGGTCGTGATGACGCCCAACACAACTGCTAGGCAAGCCCGACTATTTACACTCTCAACCCGAGCATGAAGCGCAAAATCCAGTTATTTAATTATCATTAACAACAATGAAGCTTAAAAATTAAGCTGAATATCATGAAATACTGAATATACTCCCAAAAACCTGAGGGGTCATGAGTCTAGAGCCTCGAACAATACAGTGTAATAAGACTCCAATAATAAATAGTCTCAAAACTGTGGAAAGATAACAAAAGAGATAGAGGAGGAGTGGGGTCCTGCGGACGTCAGGCACCTACCTCGACAACTCCGGACAAACTCTGAAATCAGCAAAAGCTCAGCTAAACTCCCGGAATACCTGGATCTGCACACATGGTGCAGGGAGTAAAGTGAGTACTTCCAGCTCAGTGGTAATAGAGATATATAATGGTTGAAAGTAAGAAAACCCAAAATACAACAATGCAAAGCTATAACCAATACTCCTACACATTTAACAGTGTAATAATCACAATTAATGACAGATACCACAGGCAGATATAGATGTATGAATGCAATGCAATGCACATGACCGCTATAGTAACATACACTGCGGCGCGCAATCCGATCCACTATCAGTCCAGCTATATGCATGCAAGCTGCACAGGCACAGTCAAACTTACCATTCTTAGTTCCGATTAACAGTAATTATAATTAGTTGTTCAAAACCTTAGAATTTTACTAGCCATTTCGAGACAATGTTTAGCTCAGGACTGATATCATGAAAACATGCTATATATCATGGAAATAGTGATAATAATCCCTACGGGATCCAAATAACCGGCACGCAGCCCAAATATATCCATAACCATCCAAGTAGGAGGTTTACCAGCTAATTTATAGCCAACAACACAGTACAACATCACTCGGACAGACTAAGCCATAGTCCCCAATCACAATCGACCCCGCACTCACCGTAGAGTACGTGTCTCGCCTTAATATAGAGTCACAGTGTGATATATCGTGGTTTCAAACCCTCAGGTCATCATCTACATCTATTACTCACCTAAAGCCGGCCACAAAACTAGTCTTCCATGCCTTTTCCTCTCGAATCCGCCTCCTCACGCCTCGAATCTAGTCAAAACCACAACGAATACATTACAATAGGCTAATGGAACATAACCCAATTGAAATAACTCGAAAAACACCCAAAAACACAAAGTTGGCTAAACCCGAACCCCGGGCCCACTTCTCGAAAAATTCTAAAATTTACATCACTGGATTCCTCGTCTCGCCATGAGTCTATGCATATCAAATTTACAAAAATCGGAGTTCGTTTGACCCCTCAAATTCCAAGTTTACACTTTCTTAGGTTTCAAGCCCTAACCACCATTTTTAACCCTTAAATCCTTGAATTTCAGTGATTAAATCAATATTTTTACACCATAATAACATATTCCGAGTCCAGATATTCATACCTGATGATATCCTTTCGAATCCTCTTCAAAATCGCCCAAAATCGCCTCTCGTTCAAAGTCCAAATCGTTCTCTTATTTCTGAAATTCGCGAACACTGGTTCACTAAACCCTCAGCATTTTTTGCTTCTGTGGTCCTGATACCACTTACGCGGGACCGCTTCTGCGGACATTCGACTGCTTATGCGGTTCTCATTAAACTCCCCAGAAATCACTTATGCGATCAGGCATCCGCTTTTGCGGTTCCCCATCTTCCGCTTCTGCGGTAATTTCTCCGCTTTTGCGGACCTGCTAAGGCGCCCAGACTTCCGCTTTTGCGGAATCCTCCTGGGCTCCCCTTGGCAGCTTCTGCAGCTCTCCTACCGCATCTGCGGAACCTCTTTAGTGGCTCCTTTTCCACAGATGCGGAAACAACAGAAGGCTTAAGGATCTGCTGCAACACCAAGCTTCCAACTTCCGTTTAATCATCTGAATTCACCCCGAGGCCCTCGGGACCTCAACCAGAAGCACAGATATGATCTAATACTTCATTCAAACTTGCTTGAATCATTAAAACGCTAACGTAAACATCAAAATCCTCAATTATGATCAAATCAAAGCCTAAATTTCTTAAAAGCTTCCGAATTGCATATTCGATCAAAAACCCAACCAAACGATGTCTGAATGACCTGAAAATTTGCAGACATTTCCAAAATCACCTAACGAAGCTACTGCAACTCTCGGAATTACATTCCGAACCTCGGATCAAAATCTCACCTATCAACCGGAATTCGCCAAAATTCCAACTTTGCCAATTCAAGCCTAATTCTACACCGAGCCTCCAAAATCAATTTCGATCGCACTCCTAAGTCACAAATCATCACCCGAAACTAGTCGAATCTTCGGAAATCCATTCCGAGCCCCCTAACTCATAAGTCAACATCCGGTTGGCTTTTCCAAACTAACCTTCTCTTAAGGAGACTAATTGTCTCATTTCCAACCAAACTCTATCCGAATTGCTTCAAATTCACCAAACACATAAAATGAAACATATAGAAGCATAGAACAACATAATATGGGGAAAACGGGGCGGTAACTCACGTGACAATGGGTCGGGTCGTCACATCCTCCCCAACTTAAACAAACGCTCGTCCTCGAGCGTGCCCAGAGTTGTCCTAGAAGCCAACCAAGAGCTGAATGACCTTACCAAGCATATACCCGGGGTGATCCCACATCACCCTATCTTACATAGATCCGATAATACAACTCCGCTGAAATTTCACAGTCCATCTAGGCCATAAACCGTAGAACCACATTGCACTTTCCGAATTCATACTCAAAATCAGAACCTCTTATTAGCTTAAGTCTTATTCCATCACTTTCATACAATGCCAACGATAAATAACACACGCGATAAACCGTAACCATTCCTCAGGTCACCCATACATGAAGCCACTTCCTTGTTGACTAATACCACAACAGATTTCCGGGCCAAACCTCGATATGGACCCTATAATCAACTGAAATCACATCTGTTTGCATTTATTAATGACTCCAACGATCACCTCGAATTCAATGGTGATATGACATCTCATCACAAGCCTAAGCCACAACTTGCATAATCCGCGCACCAATGATGGGCGGTCTAAACATACTCAAATCATGACAAATAACTCAAACAAAAGAGCTGAAACTCATATTCCTCAGTACCATCACAACACAAGGCTGGGACCCCGTCCCACATCATAGAAATAGAATACATGTATGTACCCCGAAGGGTCTAATCTCCACGTCGCCTCGCTACAATGTGCGATATTATCCAAACACTGTCACACATGAAGTACCTCAAGTCGTTATGCTCAAAATAGACAGTAACGCACAAATTGGTGTCTGAAACCAAGCAATCCATCACACCCATGGTGAAGCAAGTAATATACACCCTTAAATCCTTAAAGGACATAACCTATGCGCCATTCGCTGAGCAACACCCAATACGGACTTTCTTCAGAAACCAGGAAGCAAGACATACCAAATAATATATGGAAAACTATTCTCAACATCACACTGTTGCGGCGTGCAACCCGATCCAGATAACCTACCCATGGCGGCGTGCCACCCGATCCATACATATATCTCACATAGGGAGATGCACATCGAGCCAAATTTGCTCATTACAACAAAATACTGAGTGCCTAACAACATATGGCTTTATAAGCTACAAACTGAAGAGCAACTGAGGTTTTTCCTCTCAAATTCCACTATGAATCTCGATAGCACCGCACTATATGTTCCCACAGTCCGAAAATCATAACGCCTTACAGCACCGAAAAAGCATCTCATAGATCTCCCCAGATCACTAACAAGCTCAATAATGAGAGAGTAAACCTATCCCTCAACAATACATCTCAGGGCCAACCAAGCCATCTCAATCTAATTACGTAGCCAATCAGTTTACCAACAAACTCATTGCCAAGAAGCCTGAAGCTGCTTCTTCCACTACTATAACTCATACCGGAGCCGTACAATACGGTGCCCGACACAAAATCAATACCGGAACTAAATCAATGGTAGAAACCTCTATACTGACATCCGTCACAAAGGCCCAATTAAGGAAAGCAATCCTTCCCAGCCATCCGTTGATCTTTTGGAATACCAACCACTCTGCTATATCATAATCTAATGCACCTCGCCACGCAACCGATGGCATTTCTGACATAGCCCATAGCACAATAGTATAGAACAACCCACATTGCGACAACCAGTCTACAACCCAACATCATATACAAAATCTAACATACCAACAAAGAAGGACCCACTCGGGCCTCCAATCCCAATAGCCGCTAACGGTACCAATACACACTATCCACAACCACTACATAGCCTGAACATGAGAACTCCCAGTCATTATTCGAAGATATTCTAAAATTCTCATGTGGCATCAACTTAATCACATTGCCCTTTTTCTGAAACATATACCCTTGTCAAATCACTGTGATTAGCAACACCGTTTCCTTATCATATGAGGATCATTCACCCAAATCCGCTGAAGATCGATTTTTTAAATCACCTGCAGATGCCCATGCCGCTTAAGAATTTAATGACTTTCCATACTGAACTGAAACGAGCCTTACACACAAATCCCAATCCTCCACTACATAATGCATATACCATACCACATTAGGATAACATGAGAACTTTTATCTCCCTTCCGCGCCACAGATATCGACGCACTCAACTAGTCAAGAACTTTCATTGATCCCATTTAGAAGAAAAATTATTACACACTCCATGCTTCGCATACCCATGAGAAATATACTCATCTTCAAACCACGGTAGAACCCAATAAGAACATCTCTGCTAATTCCATTTGTTCGAGCTAAACTGCCAGGACTGAATCCTTCTATCTAAACCGAGCTGAGTAAGCCGTCAAAACTCAAGAGCATTACTGCAAATTGCCTGTAAAAGCCCATTACTTCGAACACATACAAGGAATTAATCATATCTTTACCATACCGATTTGGTCTATTATCAAGCTATTCCTTCGATCAAATTTCTCTTTTTATTCATCATCCACTTGATATTTCTCCATTGCTGTAGCATCACAATGCCTCAATCCAGGCTCACCACAGGAGATTCGAACATAAGACCACACTGCCTAAGACCCATAGGCCACCAAGACTCTCTCAATGCTTCCCAGAAATACCACGTTCCAGAATACTTTACTTGAAGAACTTCCTGCGAATCGGAATTCGTTACCATTACTTCCCAGATACTGATACATAGAATCCCATAATTAGCATAAGGTAACACAAGTCTTGATCTCTTCCAAGTGGAAACACAGTCTCTAGCCACATACCCAACCTTAAGACACCTGATTATTACATGCCAAATCTTGAACACATTAAAACCATTCTCGAGAGTCATTCACTCCTATTCCAACTGCAAATTACCTGACTTAACGAACAGAACCACTCGCGCCTTATTAGCACTCTGACACCGTAGGATATGATCTCATTCCAACTCAACGAACATCTTCCTTTTCTGCACACTGAGCTTTCTTTATCAACAACAGCTCAAGACATCCTATTGTCTTTACACATCTACGAAGTACCATATAACCTTAATCAAAATTTTGCTTTACTCGTGCCATCCTCGGCTCATTTTCTGCAATCAGGACTATCCGCCAGCATACCTCGAAACGGAAACAACATAGCACATAACCGTGCAATCAGCTAATCAACGGCAACCTCCCCAACTTGGCTCGAAGCCATCTATCAGGACACATTTAATAACCCATAATACTTTTACTCTAATGATGCCACAATACCATAGTGAGATCAAACTCAAACCACTTATAAGTTGTGAAAACACAAATAATCTAGTATTATAACTCTTTTGCAATTCTCTTATTCATTCCGCAATAGTTAAGCCCACTCTAGGCAACAAAATTTATACTAAGTCCCCAAATTTTTCAAAAATTTCG
>MU775203.1:32734-95258 GCA_026770625.1 Nicotiana glauca | reverse complement strand
CTTTCTTAGGTTTCAAGCCCTAACCACCATTTTTAACCCTTAAATCCTTGAATTTCAGTGATTAAATCAATATTTTTACACCATAATAACATATTCCGAGTCCAAATATTCATACCTGATGATATCCCTTCAAATCCTCTTCAAAATCGCCCAAAATCGCCTCTCGTTCGAAGTCCAAATCGTTCTCTTATTTTTGAAATTCGCGAACACTGGTTCATTAAACCCTCAGCTTTTTTTGCTTCTGCGATCCTGATACTGCTTACGCGGGACCGTTTCTGCGGCCATTCGACCGCTTATGCGGTTCTCATTAAACTCCCCAGAAATCGCTTATGCGATCAGGCATCCGCTTCTGCTGTTCCCCATCTTCCGCTTCTGCGGTGATTTCTTCGATTTTGCGGACCTGCTAACGCGCCCAGACTTCCGCTTTTGCAGAATCCTCCTGGTCTCCTCTTGGCCTATTCTGCGGCTCTCCCACCGCATCTGCGGAACAGCTTAAGCGGCTCCTTTTCCGCAGATGCAGAAACAACAGAAGGCTTAAGGATCTGCTGCAACACCAAGCTTCCAACTTCCGTTTAATCATCCGAATTCACCCCGAGGCCCTCGAGACCTCAACCAAAAGCACAGATATGATCTAGTACTTCATTCAAACTTGCTCGAATCATCAAAACGATAACTTTAACATCAAAATCTTCAATTATGATCAAATCAAAGCCTAAATTTCTTAAAAACTTCCGAATTGCATATTCGATCAAAAACCCAACCAAACGATGTCCGAATGACCTGAAAATTTGCAGACATATCCAAAATCACCTAACGAAGCTACTGCAACTCTCAGAATTCCATTCTGACCCTCGGATCAAAATATCACCTATCAAACGGAATTCGCCAAAATTCCAACTTCGCCAATTCAAGCCTAATTCTACACCGAGCCTCCAAAATCAATTCCGATCGCACTCCTAAGTCACAAATCATCACCCGAAACTAGTCGAATCATCAGAAATCCATTCCGAGCCCTCTAACTCATAAGTCAATATCCGGTTGACTTTTCCAAACTAACCTTCTCTTAAGGAGACTAATTGTCTCATTTCCAACCAAACTCTATCCGAATTGCTTCAAATTCACCAAACACATATAATGAAACATGTAGAAGAATAGAACAACATAATATGGGGAAAACGGGGCCGTAACTCACGTGACAATGGGTTGGGTCGTCACAGCTATGGAGCCACCTACAATCATAATACGAATGTAGCGCCCCCGGCAAAAGGGACGTCAGTACATTAGAATTGTACTGGTATGTATAACTAAACACCATTTTTAGTAGAAAGAACTATCAGCAGATACAAGCAAATAATATGG
This sequence comes from Nicotiana glauca, assembly GCA_026770625.1. Lineage (NCBI taxonomy): Eukaryota > Viridiplantae > Streptophyta > Magnoliopsida > Solanales > Solanaceae > Nicotiana > Nicotiana glauca. The sequence continues at coordinate 93,899 of MU775203.1, read as the reverse complement.
GCGAATCAAATAAGCAATTCATATAACCTTTCATACAATTTCCACAACATAGATTAGGGCGTTTCTGTCACGTGTTCACCACTGTTCTCAATACCGCCGCCATCTTGAGCGGAGTCCGGTCACGACCCGATCGGCTAGGTCACCTCATTGGAGGCATTACTCTCAATCAATATTTTATTTTCCTTATCCAGAATTCAATATCAACACATTACCACCATGTGTGCGGCATGGTGTCCGATCACGACCCGATCGGCTAGGTCACCTCATTAGAGGCATTACTCAATTCTCATTAGTCAACACCTTCAAATCTTTATTCCACATATATCATAACAATTCATGGGCACTCATGGCCACCATCATCAGATCGTTTTCCCTTTTCACTATTCAATTTACAAGTTGTGATCATAGACGCATTTATCAAAGATAATTCAAGTTGCAATCACATGTAAGTGGGAATATAGCTAGCCTGAATAGTTCTTTGTTTCAATGTTGGCTTATAACCCAAGTATTTCAACACGTAACTGTACTTTTTCATCATTCTCTAATTATCAAGATTGGTACATTATTCACATTGAGGCACATCCTTCACAAATATGTATAGATAATTGCAAATCAATTAATGTGTAAAAACAATCAATACACTACCCAATTCAACTCTTACCATACCTTCGTAAATGACAACGGAGCTCGATTTCTAATAAAGAGGGGGTTTTAGCCATACATACCTCAATAAAGCTTTCCTTACTCTTTTAAAAAATTTCGGAACTCTGAGCACTTCGAGCTATTGAGTAAGAATTACAAATTAAATCGAGAATTAGATATGAGATTGAGACTCTAGCTTGGTTCAAGCATATTGGCAAACCCTAGAGGTGCAATTTATATCATTTTGTACCCCTCTTTAATTCACCACCTCCCACTACTCTAAGGTTTGATATGCATGCAAGGAATCCATTGTTATACCCATGAATCACCTCACTAGTGACCCCTTATATCTGAGAATAAAACAAATAAGAGTTGGGGTGATGAAGTCTTACCTCTTGTGATGAAGGTCTAGGGGTCTTCACTTGATTTTCTTTAAAGATTTAGCCATATCTTATGGAGTAATTTGATGTGGAGACTTTATCCCTCTAAAAACCCTCTCTCTCCCTCTAGAAAATGCTTACAATGAGCTATAACACCGGATATATCGATATGGAGGTCGGGTTAAAAATTAGAAAATTGGAGCCCCGAGTCAAATATGCGGTCGCATTTGCGATTGCAGAATAAACATGCGGTCCGCATAATGGACCGCAAAATGCTCCCCAGAAACGTGGCACTCTGACTGAGTCTGCGGTAAGAATGCGGTCCGCATTCACGTTCTGCGGTCGCAAAGTGCAACGCAGAACTTACCCTCGCAAAATTCAAAGGAAAATATGCGACGACTAGGCGGTCCGCATTTCGATTATGCGACCGCATTTCGACCGCATAACTGACTTCAATTTTAACCAACGTTCTGCCTCACTCTGCGGTAGATATGCGGTCCGCATTTCGATTACGCGACCGCATTCTGGACCGCATTTTTTGCATTTTTCTGGAAACTTATTCTTGACTTTTTAATACATTATTCAATCCAAAAAGGTCCGCGCCGCAAAGTATATTTATGAATTGTTAACACATGCTCCTAACTTGGCACCATAGAATCCGGGTTTTTGAGTAGGGATTTCACGGGGCCTTACATAGAGATGCCATTAGTATATAATAGTACCATGACATTTAGGGCATTGTCATTACCTAGAGAAATTAGATTTTTGCATGCATACATACTATATGAACGAAAATAGTTACAATATTCCTCATCCTTACAATACACATCTATTGCAAAGTTAGGAGGTTTAGCAAAATAGATGGTTATATTATAACTAGGGTACTGTAGAGCTTCCTTGGCCAACTTGTGTGCCACCATATTCCCTTCACGGAAATTATGCTTCATTATGCTCTCCCCCTTCTCCATTGCCTTCCTTATTAAGCATCTGCATTCATAAATTAAATTGTTGTAAGTAGGATAATCCTCTTCTAAAAAATGAATCACCTCTGTTGCATCTGTCTCTATTTCGTAAGGTGTGAACTTTTCCTTGATAATTGTTTGAAGTGTCTGTCGAAGAGCTAGGAGTTCTGCATGTATAGGTGATATAATTTGACACTTCTCATAGTGTCCCAACATCCATTCTCCTTTGTTGTTGCATATAATTCCGCTGATACCTCCATGTAAGCATCCGTTGTTGAAAGCTCCATCAAAATTGACCTTGTACCAGTTCCTAGGAGGCGGATGCCATTTTACCTTCACCTTAATGGAAATATTACTAGTAGTATGTTTGGCAGTTAGCAAAGATATTCAGGTGTTTGTTGAAACACTTTAGTAGTGTTAACAGTAAGGTTAGTATTATTAACATTGTTTTCCTTCCTGTATTTCCAGATTGACCATAATGTAAACGGAAAAACATCTTCCCATGTGGTGAAATTATTTGGTATATTGGGTGTTTTTGTCTTTAGGAAATCAATCCAGTGCTCTTGTGGCATGGGGTTGGAAAAAGGTATTCCTATAGATTACCAGAAATATTTTGCCACCTTACATTCCCAAAATATGTGAAGTAGGGATTCATTCCTATCCTTGCAGATTGGGCAATTTGTATTAATGTTGATACCAATTTTTCCTAGGTAATCCCTGGTAGGAAGTCGTGAGTGGTAACATTTCCATATAAAAAACTTGACTTTCCTAGGGCATTTCATGCCCCATATCCCTGCAAAATCATTACTTGTATGATTCTGTGCATCAATTAATTTGTAGCATGATGAGGTTGTGAATATCCCACTAGGATTTGTACTCCATATAATCTTACTAGAGTGTGTGGTGGTTGTGGTTAGTGAGTGAATACTATTTAGAACATTGTTGGGTAGTTCGAAAGATATATGTGCTAGATCCCATCTATTATTCTTTTGGATATTTTTTATTTTCAAACCAATCTCCTTATTAGTGAGGGGGCCTACTACATTTTCTCCTAATTTACCAAATTTAGGGATCCAGTTGGTATCCCATATAGACATGTTAGTGTGATTATTCACATGCCATCTTATACCATGTTGATAATAATTCTACCCCTTTAGGAGGCTTTTTCAAGTATTTGAAACCCTCTTGGTGGATTTAATATAGCTATATAGACTAGTAATAACTCATACTCAAAGACATGAAGGTTCATTAAGAAGCCTCCGAATAAGGCTTGTCAGTAGGAATAAATTTTTAGACTTTTCCTTTCTAATACCTAGCCCCCCCATGTCCTTAGGTAATATAACCACATTCCAGCCTATTAAGTGCATTCTCTTTTTTTTCGAAGTATTTCCCCAGAGGAAATCTCTTTGAATCTTATCTATTTCTTTAAGAGTTCTACTAGGGAGCATTGAGAGTTGTATTTGGTGATTTGGTATTATGTTTAGAGTAGATTGTATGAGAGTACACTTTCCTTCCATATTGAGCCAATTGACATTCCAAATATTTAGTCTAGCCCTCATTTTGTCAATTATAGGCAGGTAATCCTTGTGTTTAGGATGGTTACTACTCATTGGGAATGCTAGGTATTTACCAAAATCCTTACTAGTCTTTATGTCTAACATAGAAATGATCCAATTGGTAATACTAATTGGGAAGGATTTTAAAAGCAACAACTTTGATTTATCCTTATTAATATTAAGTCCAGATAAATGACAAAAGAGTTCTAGACTATCTTTCATTGCAGCGATAGTTTTTTGATCTGCACGACCCATTAAGGTTAAATCATCTGCAAAAAAACAAATGGGACAATGGGGGGCTTTTTTTATTCAAAAAATGGGATCCCAATTAAGGGTGTCTACTTGGTGCTCAATATTTTTGGATAACATATCCATGCATAAGATGAATAGATATGGTGACATTGGATCCCCTTGCCTAACTCCCCTGGTAGGACAAAACTCATCCGTTTTAGTACCATTAACTAGAATTGAGATAGAACTAGTTGTTATGCAACTAGGAATGAGGGACGTTATATTAGGAGGAAAATTGTGGAACCTTAGAGTTCTATATACAAAGGACCATTCCAACTTATCGAAGGCCTTTTCAAGGTCAAGTTTTAGTAGCCAATTTCCTTTTCCTGTCCGGTTATTAAAACATTTTAGAACTTCTTAAATAATGATTGCATTATCAGTAGGTCGTCTGTTTTTCACAAAGCTAGTTTGATGCTCACTAACTAGAAGTTTTAGTAAAGGCTTAATACGGCTTGCAATTATTTTAGTAATCACTTTATAAAAAGTATTACAAAGACTAATTGGTCTAAAGTTTTATATTTTGTTTGCATTATTGAACTTAGGGATCAAAAAAACATATGTTTTATTAAAGTCACGGGGTATAGTCTTAGAGTTAAAAATTTCCTAGCATAAATTAATGACCTTACTTCCTAGAATTGGCCAAAATGTTTGGAAGAAAAAAGGATGCAAACCATCAGGTCCGGGTGCCTTGCATGATTTAAAAGAAAATATAGCTCTTCTAATCTCATGATTTTTAAGAGGATTGTCAAGGCATGACAAATCTACTTTGCTAAAAGTATTGTTAGCCAGTATGATTGTGACGACCCAAAGGGTCATCACCAGATTTCTCCCTTTTTCCGCGCTTCCGAGGCATTGAAAACCTCACTTTTAATTGTCTCGATTTGCGTACGCAGTCCGGGCACCCCGGAAAGCTTTTATGTTGAAATATGTGAAATCTGTAAAAAATTTGAAGAACTTTGATATTAATATGATTAAAGTTGACTTCGATCAACATTTTTGGTAAACGGACCCGGACTCGTGATTTGACGGTCCCAAAAGGTCCGTAGAAAAATATGGGACTCGGGCATGTGCCCGGAGTCGAAATCCGAGGTCTAGAACCCGAGTAAAAGAATTTTTCTATTAAATTGTTTTTCTGAAATTATTAAGGAAAGTGGAAATGAAAATTGATTAAAAGACTATGGTATCGGGCTCGTATTTTGGTTCCGATGCCCGGTACAGGTCTTAAATATGTGTTAAGCGCTTTTTGTGATGTTTGGTCGAAATCGGATGTCGTTTGACGCGTTTCGGACCTAATTATCTAAAGTTAGAAGTTTAAGAAGTTTGAAATGAAAATGATGATTTTGAGGCGTGATTAGTTGATTTTGATGTTTTCTTGGCGATTTGATCGCTCGAGTAAGTTCGTAGGATGTTATTGAGTTAGTGTGTGTGATTGGTTAGGAGCCCCGAGGGCTCGGGAGTGGATTGGAGGTGGTTCGGGGTGTTTTTACACTTTGAATGGTAGCAGATTTTTCTGCAATTTTTGCCCAGGGAATTCCTTCTTCGCGTTCCGGCCTTAGGTTCGCGTTCGCGTACCTTCCCCTGATTCCTTCTCCGCATTCGCGATTGAGTCCACGCGTTCGCGAAGCTTCAGGTCGCCCCTTCATCGCGTTCGCGTAATGCCAAACGCGTTCGCGTAGACCAATTTTTGGGCACCCAATATTTTCTCTTCGCGTTCGCATCCCTTGTCCGCGAATGCGATGCTTGCCAACTTCTGTTCATCGCGAACGCGACCCTACTGTCGCGAACGTGCAGGGTAATTTCAGCCAGCGATTTTTAAGTCATAAAAACATAACCATTACGGGATTTATCCCCACTTTTCATAAACCTTGTCTTCAACTAATCACTAATTTCCTAGCCCTAAATCATGAAATCAAAGTAGAAATTAGGGGTTTTTGGGTAGAGTTAGGGTTTTGAGAATTTTGGGTGATTCAACCTCAATTTGGGGTCGAATCTTAAAATAAATTATATATTTGAACTTGTGGGGTTATGGGTGACTAGGTTTTGGTCCGAGCCTCGTGTTTGGACCATGTGGGCCCGGTGTCGAATTTTTGGTATTTTTTGAAGAATGCTAGAAAACTCATTTCTAGGCTATGGGATTATGTTGTTGAGCCATAATTGATACTATTGAATTAATTATGCCTAGATACCATTGTTTCGGAGTCGGATTGTAGAGGTAAGGCGGTATTGGAGAGTTGATTGCTATTCTTTGGACTGAGGTCAGTGTTTGATCTAACTTTGGCTTGAGGGAATAGGATTAGAGTATTATTTATTGTTAATTGCTAAATGATCGAGTATGGTGTATAGGCATGGTGACTAGTATCTATACACCGGTGTCTAGCATGACCGTGGGTCTTTGTTGGTACTTGTTTTTGAATACTTTGGGACTCTTCCAAGCTAATTAATGATTTTCTACATAATGTGAAAAGTTTGAGGATTAATTATGTATTGTGTATTCTTTGGAGCGTTGGCTCGAACGATAAAAACTCTATTGAGTAAGAAATGGAAGGAATGGAAAGAGATATGATTAATCCCTTGCCGGGATGGGTTGAGTATATTGATTATCTCCCTTGTCGGGAAGTGAAACTTGTTGTTATTGCTCCCTTGCCGGGATTTGAGTGTTTACTTGTGTTTTCCCTTGCCGGGATATCTATTACTTTTGTCTATCCCCTCGCCCCCATTGTTTGTGATTGCTGTTTGGGTGAGGTTGAGTGATAAAGCACGATGGGTGATGCCGTGCACGATTGTTTGATTACATATGCACGAAGGAACATTCTGTGCCATGTTTTGATTATGTTATGCACGAAGGAACATTCCGTGCCATGTTTGATTACTATCGCACGAAGGAACATTCCATGCCATGTTTTGATTACATTTGCACGAAGGATCATTTCGTGCCACGTTTTGATTATTTATGCACGAAGGGACATTCCGTGCCATGTTTGGTTTATTACTCTCGTTGACTTTGTAGTTGTACCATTTCATTCCTTATTTATTTACCTTGTATTCTAAATTGCTACAGCCCCTACAGCATGATCCCCTCCCTCTTGACTCGTTAAATTTCTATATTCTCTCCTATTGCGTATATATATATTTGAACTGCACAGGTTTGTTTGGTGGTCCGATCTAGCCTCGTCACTACTTCGCCGGGGTTAGGCCAGGCACTTACCAGCACATGGGGTCGGTTGTGCTGATGCTACACTCTGTGCATCTTTTTGCACAGATCCAAGTGTTGGAGCAGCAATTGAGTAGCAGTAGCATTTTGGGAGCGAGCTTCCAGTCCAGGGACATTCGAGGTAGCCTAGCTGACGTTCGCAGGCCGAAGTCCCTTTCTATAAGTTCTGTTTGTTTTCATTATACCGAGACAGACACTGCGTATTTTTCTATTCAGACTTGTTTGTAGCATTCATTAGTAGTTTGTGAGATAGCGACTCCAGTCTTGGGTAGTGAAATGTTAAGCTTCCGCATTTTCGGTTTCCAGTTATTTATGCTATGAAAGACTTCTGCTTTTATTTAAATGTTTATTATTGTTATTACTATTATTTTGTTTTCGAAAAAGGTTTAAATGTTTGGCTTGCCTACCTCCTACAGTAGGCGCCATTACGACTCCCGATGGTGGGAAATCTGGGTCGTGACAATGATACTTTTCCAATTTGTGTGTTCATGTAAAGTGGTGAAAATATTTTGGAAATTATTGGATACATAGTGTATAATAGCTTTTTGGTTTTCTATCCAGTTTCCATGGTTATCTTTGAAGAAGACAATATTATTTTACTTTCTCCGATTAGTAGCTTGTATATGAAAATATCTAGTATTAGCATCTCCTTCATTTAGCCAGTTAACCCTAGAACGAAGTTTCCAGTAATCCTCTTCTAATTTGAGGATGGAGTCATAATCCTCTATTAATTTGACATCTAGGTCCCTAAAAAATTGGCCATACTGGTAATTAGGAGAGTTTTGAATACCAGTTATACGCTTTCGTGAAATTCTTTTTTTTAGCAAAGATATTACCAAAGGTTGCTTTTTTCCATTCCATAACATTATTTTGGAAATGCTCAGTTCCCTTTATAATGTCCCTATTATCCCAGCTTTCTCTAACAATTCTTGGAAAATCAGGGTGAGAGCACCAAAAGGTTTCCATCCTAAAAGGCCTAGCATTAGTGTTGTTAATAATATTTTTTATGTTAACTAATATAGGATTATGGTTGAAGTGAATTTTAGGAAGGTGAGTAACCGTTACATTGTTGTACTCTTGTAACCATTCAGAATTAGAGTAGACCCTGTCTAACCTATCAATAATTAGACCCTAATTCCTGCTACGATGGTTTGATCATGTGTATTTGCACCCTTTGTAATTGAGGTCAACTAGATTACAATAGCTAAGGCAATCTATTAGGGTTCTAGCCATTTTTTGATTAATCGACCTGCCCCCAAACTTATCCGTAGAGTTAGTAATTTCATTAAAGTCTCCGGTGACTAGCCAAGGTCCCTTATATTTATCAGAAATATATTTAAAATCATCCCATAATAAATGTCTAAGGTCTATATCATTGCTAGCATAAATAGTAGAAAAAAGCCAAGAAATGTTTTTTGGGTTTTACCTCTATCATAGCATGGATGGATTGGCCATTCCTGATGAAGTTGTATACTTTCACCACTTCAGTGTTACAAAGGAGGACCACGCCACCAAAATTTCCCACCGCAAGGACTCCGACCATTTCATTAAAATAATAGCCTTCCAGAATGGAAATGTGAGTTTCCATTTTTATTTCTAGCAAGGCAACTAGGTTAGGCTTGTGAGTGTCCATAAGCTCACGAAAATGCCTCCTAAAATTATCATTGTTTTATCCTCTAACGTTTCAAACAATCATATTACTGGGCTGATGCATGGGACTCATTGGGCCGGGGATGTTGTTTGGATTCCTCCTCAAGGAAGGAACCAAAATGACTACATTCTTTCCTACTGTGGAATCGTGGGGAGGGCGGATGTCCAAGGAGCACTTGTAGAGGGTCGTTGGGCAGCTGAAGATACACTTCATGTCTAGCATTTCTTTGAAGATTAATATGTTTACCTCGTTTAGGTTTGAAAAGGCCACTGGTGGCTCCAGCAAGATTGCTAAGTCGTCCTCTTCCTCCTCTTCTTCCTCCTGAATCCCTTCCTGATTCTACATGTTTGGGATTGGAGGTTGTTCTTCCATTGGCTCTTGTTGAGGACCTAGTGGCTGGTCTTGCATAGGATGTTGTGGTGTCCATTGCGTAAAGATTAGGTTCAACATCATTAGATCCTCCGGTGCAAAGAAGGGGAGATTGATTGGTGAATTCTGAGGTAGTTGTTGGTTGGAGTTGTGTGGGATGTTCCAAATCTGCTGCATGTTTTGAACTAGTTTCTGATTTAATGATGGTTCTAGTGGTTGTAGTATGTTGCTCATCCATATTTGGTTTATGTAGTTGTTCATGGCTAGAGTCATTCCCTCCGAGATTAGTTGTGCAAGAAAGTGTGTGTTTTGTATGATGCGAATGGACTTCTGGCCATTGATCTCCATGTTAAAGAAGATGACATGCCCTTGAAGCCCCAGTTCCACCCATGATTGGGGTACATGGTTGGGAGGGCTTGGTGGTTAAGCATAGACGACTGGGTTTGGTTGGATTTGGGGAGGGAGTGGTGGTAGGTTGTTCATTGTCTAGTTCCTTGATAGATGGATAAGTCGGATTAGGCGATATCTCCTTCTCAATGTTAGTGGTGTTCTTGCCATTTTCAGATTTTTGGAGTAATTGGGGGGGGGGGGGGAGGGAGGGTAGTAACGATTGGAGTAGTAGGGTTAGTAATGATTTGCTCTACGGTTGTAGTATTTGGGATTGTTTGCATGTGGTTTATAATAAAATATGCCAAATCTTGAATGGATTTGCCTACTTCCACTTAGCAGTGTTCAACCTGAATGTGTTGCATGGTCGAGTTTAAAACAGTGGGTGGAGTTTGCATGTTAGTAATTTGTAGTGTATTATTAGTTTCAATTGATTGGGTGGTTAAATTACCGGGTTGGCTAGTGTCACACCTCCTTTTTCCTACTACACCCTGTAAAGGGTATAATAAAGGGAGTTATTTCCAACTTGAAATGACAATCGAAATGGGATTATATTATTAAAATATTCAGAGTCGCCACTTGGGATACTTATTGTGTCCCAAGTCACCGGTTTAAAATCCTGAATCGAGGAAAAAATGATTATGTTTAACAGTCCGTGAATCAGAAATCCGAGTAAGGAATTCTATTAACCCGGGAGAAGGTGTTAGGCATTCCCGAGTTCTGTGGTTCTAGCACGGTCGCTCAACTGTTATATTCGGCTTAACTATCTGATTTTAAACAATTATGAACCAATGTATAAATTTTAACTTTTAACCGCTTTTATTATCATTTCTAAAGAAAATTGCAACGTCGTTAAAACACGTCTCGAACCACGTCACATAATGCACCCGTGATTTTTGACATATTTTAACATCGTTGAGATTTGGATTTGAGTCACATAAATGCGCACCCAAATTTAGGGAAATAATATTATTAAACACGCACCTAAAGCAACTACGCGTTATTAACTTTGCGAGGGCCATGAAAATTAGCTAAATGGCACGACTCGTGTTCTAAATATTTTCAAAGAAACAATTAAAGAGGGCCAAGCATTTAAAATTTTGTTGGGCTTGACACACCTCTATCCTAATTTTGAAGGAAGTTTCAAACTACATTGTTGAGGGACAAAATCACATTTATTAAGTATGGCACACATCACTTAATTAAATGGACTCTCAGAAGAAAAAGGCAAGGGAAATTATACCCTGAACCTATGTTTGTGTTTGTGAAAGATAGGAAAGAATTTATTTCTGCAGGGTCTTAAACCTGGCCCAATGTGATGCCCATCAGCTTACTAAGCCCACAAATTTCACGGATAGACCATGTAAAAAACCTCATTGGAATCCATACAGGGACGAACCCAGACTACAACAACAGACATCAAATCCTATCGCAAACAGAGGAACCAAACGATTCGAATAATATAGCTTCACAAACTCGATATTGTACAATCACCCAAATTTAAACTAATAACTATTAGACATTGAAGCATTAACGAGAATCAAAATTATCTTAAAAAAACAATCACAAGGTTTGAACACGTTCATATACTGATTATTAAGACGCTGTGAACCTGCAGCTACTGAGACTCATGGAACTAAATAGTCATGCTCGTTTTTAGATATCCATACGAAAATCAAACAAATAAGCAATTCGATTTTTCTACATTTTCTGAGCTAAAGCCATTCACATGCTCACCGACAGTACATTAAACTATAATATTACAGCCCTTAATTCAAAATGAGAAACCATACCCCAACATGATTGCTCGATTCACTTAAGAATGAAATAGCCTTATGGCATTTCTACTTAGCTGAAGACCTTGACATAACACTCCCACAGTCCATTGCATTCAAGCACAACACGAGCAGTAGCATCTGAGTATTCACAAGTTTTGAATTCAACCAACAGAAATAAATCAAGTTTTTCAACTAAACTTGTGTCATTTATGAAAGATAAGATACATGGGATAAAACAGAAATAACTAATGAGAAAAAACTAGTGTCTAAACATCAGAATCTTAGTTCCCATTGCTCAGTTCATATGGTGTGAGTTCCAAAGATGAATACCTAGATAAAATAAAGGAAAAAAGTGAGGACAACAACAGTAACAACAACAAAACCACCCCAGGTTCAGGAGAAAGAATTATCAGAGTATGCAAACCAATGAAACAGTTATCCAATGTACTAAATAAATTCCAAAACGAAACAGTGATCACCAGACTAAATAACTTCAAAAACCAACTATTACCCCCAACTTCAAACCATTTCCAACTCCAAATGAATTGCAGATAATTTAAAAAATGAGAGAAAACTTCCAGAAATCCAATAAGGAAATAAAAACTCAATGAAACAGTGGACTTCAACTTTTTTTTATTTTTCTAATTTTTCTGTTCAACCTATATGAAACAACTATTTTTCTGATAAGGAAAGGATTTTCAAATCTTTCTCTCTCAGATTTTTTAGGATGTGTCCAAGGCTATTTTTTCTGGATTTCCGCTCTTAAAGTCTCTCTAACCTGCCTTGCAAGGCAAGTTTGGGGAGCCTTTATAGGCAAGGGATTAGGGCAACAGTAGATTTTAGCCTTTTGCACTTTGCCCCTTTTGAATTTTCATTTTAGCTAAATTAAACCTAAATCCCTGACTTGTCACCCAAGTAATGCTACCAAGAATCCAAAATTGCAATTCTAACCCCACCTAGAAGCTTCTAGGGACATCTTATTTCTGTTGCCAAAGATTCCTCTAAATTAGATTACCTAGATTACCCCCAAATATCCCTAAAATTACTACAAAAACTAAGGGATTACAGGTCAAGCGACCCAACAGTTAATCCGGGCCTGGGCTCACAAACTGGTCTGAATTTCCGGTGAAATGAACTTGTGGCCCAAACAACACACAACCCCCCAAAGCCCAGGCTCAAATGAAACAATCCAAACAAAGAAACAAGTTAACTAAGCTAAATCCAACGTCGCCAAACAAACCAGGCCCTAAACTTGTAGAACAAGTTCTGGCAACGAAAGGTTTAAGGGAATAAAACGGGCAGAAATCAACTCTGCCTAAAACTATCCAAAATTAAATCATATATAAAAAAAATAAAGAAGAAAGGACGAACTGAGAAACTGAAATAACGAAAGAAAGAAAAAAAAATGAAAGCAATTACTGAACTCACGCCTGAATTCATCTAACCTCCCGATTTGAATCACAAAGGGACATTAATCGACTGTTCTTTGTCAAGAACAGGCGAATAACATCGCCTTTGATAGAACCGACTTGAAATGCTCCTAGACACTGGAGAGACGCCCTTGCATGAACGAGTTCTGATTATGACCTTTTAAGGGCTGAATATTGGATCTAATATTGGAGACTGATTATGACCTGCTGGGGATGGCTTTCCTTTCCCTCCTTTCCACACTTGATTTTGTACGACTACCTTGACCTTGGTCGGAAATTTTCGACCCTCGAACTACTCCTTATCCACAAACTTCCCAACTTTTGCTTTCCACTTCTATTCTTCTTATTTGATCCCATACCTTTCACGGAATTTTAAACCATTCCATTATTTGGATTTCCCAATGACGTCTTTTACGTCTCATCATACTATCGTCGGCCTGTCCTAGCCACACTTTTCTTTGCACTATATTGGAAACTGGCCGTAAGCTTTGAAATCCCTTCTTATTTGTTAAAATATAATTATCATTGAAAAAGCCTAGTCAAAAGAGAAAAATGAAATGATTTCAAAAGACAAAATAAAAAGAGAAAATCTTCCTTTAGAAGATCATTTGAGAAAAGAAAAGGACTTATCTGAATGGGATAACCGATCCGAATTATCATGTTGTGCATTTCGGATTAATCAACCCAATCTATTTAATTTAATCAATTTCCAAATGCCTTGCTCCGCGCCTCAAGATTTTCACTACCCAAATCTTTGCTGAATCACCATCTTTGTTCTGCTTGATGCCTCGACGGATCTCTGCCATCAACCCTATCTCATTTTCCCCTTTCTCTATTCCTCGCTGCCTTATGGTGCCTGTGAAGGTTTTTCCCATTAAGAATCTCTCATTTTTTGATTTCTCTCAGTTTTCATCACCTTGTAGTGCCCTTCCAGGGTTTTTACTACTAAGACTCTCTCATTTCTCTCATCTTTCCTCGCCTTACAGTGCCTTTGCGGGTTTTCTCTAATAAGAATCTCTCGTTTTTCATTTCCTTGCTTAAACCGGAGTGTTTCCCCTGGTATGAATCATCTTTACTTGCTTGACCTAACACCTCTCGAAGACTGATCGATAGGTCTTTCTTTGGACATTAATATGGGTTCTTGGATATGGTTGGAAAGAAAAGGGTATCAAAAGATCAACCAAATTCAATGGGTTAGAATTATAACTTTTGGAACCAAATTTCTTATTACAAACACAACTTCTGCCCCAGTTTCTTGCTTGGGGATCTTTTGATTTTTGTTTCACTATGACCGAGCAATGAAGGTGCCTACGTATCCTTAAAAGGAATCAGGTCAAACGTAGTTCACCCGATTTTCCTCGTTGTTACAAATTTTCTTTTCACTTATATATTTTTTTTTATCTTTTCTGTTTTTTCCTTCTTTTCGTTGTTGATTCCAAAAGAGGGTATGAAATAAAATAAATAAGGCTCAAAGGGGTAAGACAAAGGGTAAAGTATTTGGATATCAGAACAAATTGCGTTTGTCATTTCAGTCTTTGAAACAATGCCAAATACAAACAATCACAATAAACCAGAGAAAATCATACATAGTATCTTTTGACTGCATCAGAGTTAATGGCCATGTCTATACATTTGCCTTCGATGTCTGTTAGATACAAAGCACCGTTGGATAACACTCTTGTCATAATGAACGACCCTTGCCAATTTGGGGCAAACTTGCCTTTCATTTCAGCATGATTTGGAAGGATACATTTCAACACTTGTTGACCCACTTCAAACTTTCAGGTACGTACCTTTTTGTTGTACCCTCTTGCCATTCTCCGTTGATATAACTGACTATGACACACCACTGCCAATCTTTTCTCATCAATCAAACTCAACTGCTCCAACCGGCTCTTGACCCATCCATCATCATCAATCTCAGCCTCCGCGACAATCCGCAAGGATAGGATTTCAACTTCCGCAGGTATTACCGCTTCGGTGCCATACACCAACAAATAAGGAGTTGCACCTACTGAAGTACGAACAGTAGTGCGATAACCCAACAGTGCAAATGGTAATTTTTCATGCCATTGCCTGGAAGCTTCTACCATTTTCCTAAGCATTTTTTTATGTTCTTATTGGCCGCCTCGACTGCTCCATTCGCCTTGGGACGATATGGGGTATAATTTCGTTGTGCAATCTCAAAGTGTTGACATACTTCCTTCATCAAATTGCTGTTAAGATTAGCACCATTATCTGTGATTATTACCTTTGGGATTCCAAATTGACAGATGATAATTCGATACTTCAACGGATCCAACTGTGAGATAAGTAGTATATGACGATATAGGATGTTTCAACTTTTGTGTTACCCAAGTTAGGGCGCAATACGTCCTCTCTAGGTGAGTGTACTTAACCCCATAAATGGTGAACTTCTTGTACTTATTGTTTTGGAGTTAGATTGATTTTTTAGACTGCGCTGAGGGTTTCTTATGCATGCCATGTCATTAGAACCAGCGTAAGAAGAACTGTACAGAAGAAAATAAGAAAAATAAAAATAAAATATTAGGAATAACGAAGAAGAGAAATTTCATTTTATTGGAAAATACAAGATAACAAGGTTTGCAAACTAGACAGACTAAAAAAATAAAATCTGGATTACAACCCTGGAATAGTCCAGACAAACTTGAAGGAAAATTAGAGCAAACTACCAAGACTTCTTCCTGGCTAGCCAAAAAGGAATATCTTTCCAATTACCACGCTTGGCCTCTTAGCCACTCAGCTCCACTTCAATATTTCTGAGACCATTACCAACTTTAATATCATCATCTTTAATCAGCACGTTCTCAAAAGGATTCGCATGTTCCCTACCACTATCATTGATCACGATTACCCCTTCGTGAATCATTCTTTCTATTTCCTTTTTCAAAGAACAATAATTCTCAATGCTATGCCCTTGGACATTAGAGTGATACATGCATCGTACAGCAGGATCAAAGCCTTTTGCATATGGGTTTGGAGTATAACCGTGGAGCGGCTCAATCGGGCCGGAGCGGTTTAACTTTTCAAACAAACTTGCATAAGATTCTCCGAAAGCATTCTTTTTTTTTCAGTAATGTTTTTATTTTATACTCTGGCCTCGGTTGGAACTTTTTGCGGGCAAGTGGCTAATATGCTTGAGGAGGCAGATGAGACCTTTGTGGGAGCGGCGCGGAGCATCGTGGGCCTTGGAGATGCGGGACATATGGTGGTGCAATGTGGACAGGATATTGGGGAAGTGATGGACGATTTCGGGGGTTCTGTGGAGAGAAGTAGCGGTCGGGAGGATTAAAAGGAGATCTACGGGGTCGATATGGAGGTTGTTTAGCAAGAGCGACCACTGGACCTTGTCGTCGGTGGGGCTCATCAACATCTTTTCTGTCCATGGGAAGATTATCCTTAACAACTTGTTCGCTCTATCTGAGCCAAAAAATCCTAAAACTTTGTTTAGGTTTCTTTTCTATCTGAGATATGGAGGAGTGATCTGGGACAGAAGTGATTTCTTCTATTTTCCCTTTTGATCTGGTTTGGTAATGGTAGTGTGCCAGTATTCTTAGGTGAACTAACTTCTTGAGTTCTGAACATCAACAACAAACTGGTCAGTGATTAAATCTTAACAGATAGGTAATCACATATTGGCATGAATGCACCTAGGCAATTAACCATTTCTACCATGTATTTGCTTTGGTTGCTTGTATCATCCCGGCTTTTCCTGTTTATAACTCTTCTCTCGCTTTTTTTTCTTTTTCTTTATTTATTTTTATATTATTATTATTTATTTATTTATTTTTATTTATTTTTTATTTTGGTTGCGGTCGAATCCAATGGAGATTGCCTACGTATCATGTCCCTGCATGAATCAGACCGGGCGTAGTTCTGGCCAAAGCATAAATAGCAAAACATTTTTCATAAAAACAAACCGCTTTGCTTACAGACTCAGAAAAAGTTTATAGACTTTGAAAAGACGACAAAGCGCACTTAAAAGGATCAACTGACGAACTTACAAACTTTAAAGAGAAAATACAGACTCAAACAAAGATTTGGAATACATTAAGGCCCTGACATTTCCTGGGGCCCGTGAGGCATCATTTGGCCTTGCCGCGTGCCTTGGTGCAAGAACCCTTTGGAGCCTTTCCAAGTCTCTCATTATTTGCTGGACGAATGTCATCACTGCCGCAAAAAAGGTGGTACGGGTCATGTCCTCGCATGCTCGACATTTTGCAGTAATGTAATGTGCGATCGTTCGGACCCCTTCTCTGATCCTGCTCTTTCCTGCACCAATTTTCCTATCTGTTGACTCTGTGTTTCCAGCACTTGAGGGTTATGAAGGAGTTGGTCCTGAAACTTATGCATTTGCTCCTCCATCCGTGCCATCAGGTCGTAACAGCGATTTCTCTCCGCTTTGAAATCTCTGGCTTTTCTGACTACCTTATCTTTGAGAGTGCCTATTTTTCCTCTCAGGATAGTGAGAGTCCCCTGGTAGTCCCTTTTCATCTACCGCATATGCCGTGTCCGCTCTTCTGAACCCCTTGTCCATCGGGCCTGGATCCTTGTCAGGGTAGCTTCAGATTTTTCCAAGTCCTCTTGGTATTCGAGGGCTTTCTTTTTTAGATTGACTATGAGTTTTTCATCAGCCTGGCTCCTTTCTGGTTTCCTGGCAACTATTTTCATTTTTCGGATCTGAGCCTTAAGGGCCTCATTTTCTTGGGTTAGTTTTTTCTTTTCTCCCTCATCCGCAGCGGCTTGAACACTCTTTTCAAATTGAAGTTCCGTGGCTTGCCTCTCCAATTGGCCTATTTTGTCCCTGTACTTGTTTTCCTTAGCCAACCAATCTCACTGTTCCTGTGACGCTTCAACAAAATCTTGGATATGGGGCCTCTTGGCTGGCCTCTCAAACTCAATTTCTCTCCTATACCAAGCAAGGTATGCCGTTGACACTTCACCTTTGGACCGATCCCGTACACAAGTATTTTCTGCTAAGTATTGACATTCGTTCCAAATTTTGCGAACTGCTGCTTCATGGAATTGATCGTTAGGTCCGATCTCAACTACTTGGCCACTGAGATCTTCATTCTTTGGGACTATTTGGCATCTCCCCAATTGCCTTATAACTCGATACGGGGCATATGGTTGAATACTCCTGAGTCCCATCAATAGGAAATGAGGTCCGGTGGCGGGCATATATATGATTTCATCCATAGATAACCAATCAAATGTCCACTCTATCTGGCATGCAGTGGTGGAACGAAGGTGTGCTACCCACTCTGCGATCCCCTCTGGTAATCTGATCCCTTCAACCCTCGAAGAAAATTCCTCTATGCATGTCTTCTTTGACGACCCGTAACTCAAAAATCGAGGACGATGGCATAAGTGTTCGATCATCCACATCTGCAACAACACATTACAACCCTAAAAAAAGTCCCCTCCGGCTTTGCCGATAGTAAGAGCGCAGAAGATGTTGGCTACTATCATGGGTGCGAGGGTGTTGTTGGCCTGAGTAAGCAAAGTATTAACAACCCAATTACTCGTATGTCAATATTCCCATCTTTTCTAGGGAACACTAGAAGTCCCAGAAAGGCCACCATAAATGCGAAACATCTATGTTCTTCCCACTTAAGGCGGTTTCCTTTGCTACAAATTTTGTTTTCTGGCTTGTTGAACCTTCCTATATGACCATATCTGCTGTATATGACTGGCAAAGTACAAAAACCAGCTTCCAGGTACGAGTTATGTACCACCCTACTTATTTTCAAGGAATCTAGGAAACTGTGTACGACTACGATCCTCGGAGCAATCAAGTATTGGTGTCTCAGACGAACCTTGGGACACCCGATGTATCCGGATATCTATTCCAAATAAAGTAGAGGGGTATTCTCCGCCCCTCTCAAATAAAGTAGAGGGGGAGAACTGGAAGTGAGAAGGAAAAAGAGCAAAAGATTGACAAGTCTAATGGGGGAAGAATGGCTGACACGTTGACTGCCTTCGATACTAGAGAAAAAAACCCAAGCGGTCTAACCTAACCCCCAGGGCAGAACCCAACCGAAAGGCGCTAGACGGACTAAGGGCAAGCGAGATAAAGAAAGCAGCTGGCCCTATGTGTAAAACCTTGCCGCGGAGGTAACTTCAAAATATGATAAATGAAATACATTGTGAGCCGGGTCCCAGAATGGGACCAATGCCTTTATGATATCCCCCCTCGGATTAATCTTCAGCAACCCTATGAGACCTCCCAAGTACAATTTGACCGTGTCTTGCCCTGATCCGCCCAAATCATCCCACCACATGTGCAGCTCCAAAGGGATCTTGTTCACAACTGTTATTGGTAAATTCTGACTTGTGCTCATTTTTCATATTTATTAAGGTGATTAAGCAAAACAGTCATGATTTTATTCTATTTGACTCAAAAGATCAAAATTAACTCTTTTCAGATTTTTATTTCTAAAACTAAAAACCCAGCTTTGCAGATACGGCCTTTCAGCACTCCCGAAGGAAAATTTTAAGGTTGTGTCTGCTAACTGGCCAAAATTGAAAAAGACCAAAGGTGGCTATTTATGAAAAATCAGCCTTCCGGCGTCCCTTTTAGGAACATTCGGCTATTTTTGGCAAAACGGCATCACCTTACCTAATTATAATAAGAATTTTTTTTTCATTTCGGGCTATTTTGCAAAGAGGGAATTTGAACCCGATGGGGGTTGCCTATGTATCCCACCCCTGTGAGAATCAAACTGACGTAGTTCGGGCAAATAAAACAAATTATTTTTGAAAACTAGACTCTCTTTTTTTTCATTGGCAAATAAAACAAACTAATTTTGAAAAGAAACATATATTTCATTTTTTTTCTTTTTATAATAAAATTCGCCAGAGTTTCGACACTATTCAGATATTGGTTTTTAAAACAAGTAATTATCTCTCTTTAACCCTCATACCGCTGTTTCTTTTTTTCTTTTCCACAAATATTCGAAAGCCGGTCAACATGCAAGTCCGAAGTAAATAAATGCACAAGCAGTATGTAAGATGCATTAGGATGGTGTGTTTTCAATTTTGGGTACACCTGTCCTAGACAGACCCAACCCATGTGTTGAGACTCCAAAGTCAAATGCACATGATGCAAACAAACGTTCCTACTAGGGATCCGGCATGAGGATCAATTATTCTAGGTTTAGGACCTGGGTATTTGTTCTAGAGTGTGTACCCAAGCGGACAACTCGAGTCGAGGAGGGGGCTACGTACCGGGGACCCGCAAGATCGTCTGGCTTAGTAACTTGTCCGAGCCTCTTTCTTATTTAAAGGTATGACACTAACAGAATAAGGAGTCTCGACCAGCGAGCACATCCCCAAATATAAGAAGAGAATGGTTTCGTAACAGTTTATATGTACAATTCAAATAATATCAAAGCGGTAAAAGCATCATTTTTCACATTAAGCCCAACATGTAATAAAAATCAGATAATAAATAAGCCAAATACAACAATTATTCCAAGCTCGAATTCTTGAACCCTGAACCAGAGATTCTGGGTTCCTTCCCCAGCAGAGTCGCCAGACCTGTCATACCTCCTTTTTACCTACACCCCCGGGAGGGGTGTAAAAGGATTTTTTTCAATTAAAGGACAATCGAAGCGTGATTAATTATTAAAAATTCAGAGTCGCCACTTGGGAGATTTATGGTGTCCCAAGTCACCGGTTCAAATCCCGAATCGAGGAAAAGGATTGACTCTATATTACAGTTCAAGAACTACAAATCCGGATAAGGAATTCTATTAACCCGGGAGAAGGTGTTAGGTATTCCTGAATTCCGTGGTTCTAGCACGGTCACTCCACTATTATATTCGGCTTAATTATCTGATTTTATATATTTTGAACCTATATTGAAATTTTATAATTATTTATCGCTTTTAATTAATTTTAAGGAGAATTACAACGTTATTAAAACACGTCTCGAGCCATGTTACATAAATGCATCCGTGGTTTTTAACATATTTTAATATCGTTGAATTTTGGATTTGGGTCACATAAATGTGCACCCGAATTTAGGAAAGTAGTATTATTAAACACGCGCTTAAAGCAACTACGCGTTTACACTTTTGCGATGGCCATGGAATTTGCTAAATGGCATGACTCGGAATCTAAGGATCAATTCAAGATTAAATAAAACGAGGGCCACTCGATTATTATTTTTGTTTGGCGTGGCACACCTCGATCTACTCTAATTTTCAAAAGAGTGTATTAGTCACATTTGGAGGGTCATAAACTATGTTTTTGCCTAATATGGCATACCTCCAATCTACCCTTTAAAATAATACCTAATTAATTAAGGACAAGGTTTAAGGAGATTACAATTATTCCAAAATGGAGACCAGACTTGATCCATTTAGTTAAATAGACTGCCTAAAGGTGAAATCGCTAAAAGTGACCATGGCAAGCCGGGTTCAATTTGACTTGAAGCAGGCCCAATGCCAACGGAGCGGGTCCAAATTGAACGAGAAAAAGGGAAGGGGGTTACGTTCAAGCAATCACATAAGGGAAGTATTTAATTTAAAGAAAGATGCCTTGACAACTAATTTTGAATATGCAGAT
The DNA here is from genome assembly GCA_026770625.1 of Nicotiana glauca. Lineage (NCBI taxonomy): Eukaryota > Viridiplantae > Streptophyta > Magnoliopsida > Solanales > Solanaceae > Nicotiana > Nicotiana glauca. The sequence continues at coordinate 72,647 of MU775203.1, read as the reverse complement.
TCTTACTTGAATTAATGACCACAAAATTAAAACATCTAGTGTCCACAGAATATACATGTTTCTGCAAACAAACTTGTAATCCTATAGTCAGTTCTCATGTTCTCACAATATTTCCCAAATTCCGAATTTAAACTAACATTCAAACAAAATAGCAAAACTTTGAAGTACTTTAAGGAATCAGTATTACTATAGGTTAAACTCTGGGTTAATTCTACACCTCATGAACAATAGACGTTCGATTATCACAGCTTGATCAAAATGCTATAGAACTACTAGATTCGCGCACACTAGATCAATGATAGGACCCGATAGTACCCTCAGCTAACCTGAACTACAAACTAAGCCATATTGCTGAGATGAACGAATACACAGTTCTTCAGTGAACTTAAGCACTCATCACTTAAGGAAATTAAGAGGAGGGGGGATGAACTAAGAGCCAACATACAAATCATTTCGAGTAATAATTACAAACCAATTATAAACCTAAATTAAAAAAAAAAGGGCCACAGTAAGCAAAACAAAACAGATCTTATAGCAAACTGAACAGACTCTCATGTTTCAAAATCTTCGCATCAATTCATTTTCACCAATTTTCATTTCACAACCAACATGGTTACAAAAGGTGTACCTGGAAGTGGAAAGTAACAGAATCGAAGTTGTCAGCCACAAAATAGGGGTTAGCAACAGTAGTAGAGCAGCAGAACTGCTCTCTAATTCAATGGAACAGTGATTCAACAGCTCAAACCCAGGCAAATGCAGTTCAGACAAACCCAAAACAAGCTTCAGACGCAACCAACCAGTAAATATCAGATATGACCTCGATGACCAAACCTCGAGCCATCTCAAAGTCCAGAACAAAAAGAAAAAAATGACCCAAGGGAAGAAAATTTCAACTTGTAAAGCAAAATATCAATGAAACTGTAATTCCGGCATGTATTTCTATATTTTCCTCTCTAATCCCTGTGTATTTTCAGTGTATTTTTTCTCTTCTCACTCAATGCTCTCAATGTTCTCTCTGTCTCTTTTTCTCTCCCTTAATCTGTCTATTCTTCTCTTCTCCACTAATCTCTCTATTCTTCTCCTCTACCCTTCTTTTAGTGTTTGAATTTGTTTCTTATACCTCAATTTCCTCTCCTTTTCAGCTCTTAAGAGCATTAGACACCTGTAGTTTTAGCTTTTTAATTAAATAAAAAGTATTTCCCCTATGTTACCTCCTTTCCAACCCTAAAAGTGTATAGTCAACCTTTAACAGTTCCCTTTTCATTTTAAATTCCACCTTTTTCTTTTATATGTCAACTAGTGTACTCTTTTATCTTTACAGCATATTCTTAAATAAATACACCATTGAATTGAGTTTATACACATATCTAAACAGGTATTTAACTAGATTCAATTAAACCTTAATTTCGACTGCCCAAAAGAATTAAGCGAGGTACGAATTTCAGTCTTAATATCAACTAGCATCCTAATTATTCAAAATAAATCACACAAAAACATCCAAGGAATCCAACAGTATGCAAAACAAAATTCATATTAACAAACTAATCCTTTTTCCTTTGAAATCTGATCAGTAATCAAACGAAGAAAATGAACAACTAGAACAATCTAAAAACAATACAAATATAAAAAGAAAACGGAAAACTATCAGGCAATTCACACTTTCAAACCCGTTCTCAGAAAAGGAAAAGTAGAAGGAGAAGAAAGACCGATACAACAAAACTAAAAAATAAAAACGAAACAACATCATGCAACACCAGTTTCAATGAAATAAGAATACCTAGCGAAGTTAGCCATCTTCGATTTTCTTCCTCAAACTCTTAACTTCGACCAAAAGAGGTCTCAATCATGTGTTCTCGGATGAAAACACCCGATCGAGGTCTGTTTTGGTCTTAGTCATCAGCAAATCTACAGCCTACGTAGTTTATCATTTTAGGTCTAGTGTTTATTTGAAATTAGACGAGTTAGAGGAATATTTGAGACACAATAATCATGGATTTGGAAACAGGGAATCGAGGGGGTTCTAGGGTGTATTTTAGAGGATGGTTGGGCCACCGGCCGGCGGCGGCTCATGGAGAGGATTTGGGGGCGGGTCTAGGGTTTGGGGGTTGAGGGAGATGAGAGTGATCTGGGGGGGGGGGGTCAATGGTTTGCGATAATTAAACCAAGCTGTTGATTCTGGATCGTTCTATCTTATGAGATCAACGGTCCAAATCAATATAGGGGGGAGCGGGGTCGTTTGGTTTAATGGAATACTGGATCGGTTCGAAAAAGGGGTCGGGTTAGGTGTCATGGGTACCAGGTGATCTTTGGACCATTGGATGTGGACGGATGAAGGATTGGGATTCGTTGGCACCGAAACTACGTAGTTCCGATCCCATACTACGTCGTTTCGATGGCCTGGTCAAATGGACTCCTTGGACTGGATTTTGGCATGGGTTTTGGGCGGATTTTGTTTGGGTATTATATGTATTTTGGTTTGGGCTAGGGATTAACGGTCCAAGTCCGACTTTCCCCAATTCTTTTTCTTTCCTTTTAATTTCTAAAATTCTAATAAAATAAAACACAAACCTAGATAATTATAAAATCAAATTAACTTAAAAATACTAATTATCACTATATCACAAACACTTAAATAACCAATCACACAATTGAATACTAAAAAAAAAGCATTATTTTTATGTTTTTCCTTCATTTTATAAGTAATTTACTATTTAACTAAAAATTATAAAATTAAATCCTAAATTCAAATGCAAACTATTTTTGTATTTTCTTATTAATTGATCAAATAAACAAGCACACATACAAATACAAACAATATCTGAAAAACCATAAAAATTCACAAAATTGCACACAAAGGAAAATTATTTTATTTTGAATTATATGGGAACAATTCGTATAGGCAAAAATCACGTGCTCACATCTGGTAATTGGTGATTCAGATCTTCTTGTACATCAGGTTCACGGAGAATGGGCTACAAATATTACTAAAATATTACCATATCTACATCACGTGCAAGAGTTGATGAAGAGGTTAACAAAGATGGTGTTCAGACATGTCCCGTGTTACACTTCATGTTTTTGTACGTGAAAGTATGTCTTAAGTCAATTCATGTAAGCTCATAAATGAGATCTTCTTTGAAAGTATATAAAGTGATTTAATGTTGTTATACCACGTACTTCACACGTCACTGTCATTATAGGATTATCTAATGTATACTCGAAAAGGACGAAATCCTTCAACAAGGATAAGAATGGCTTACTGAAGTCTTAAGTAAGTTAAGATGAATATGTGACTTGTTAATAATTATTTAAATGAGTTTAAAGTCATTATATGACTATATATCAGGGGCGTCTAGAGGGTAAAGCAACTAAAGCAGTTGCTTCGGGCCGCACAAATGTTGGTGCTTCAATTTTTTTTATTTTTTAAATATTTTTATATATTCAGTTTTTGCGTTGAAGCCCCGACTAATATGAATTTACACTGCCTATGGCTTAGTAAAAAGAAAAGCATTCTCTAACGGGATATCATCAACAGGGATCATCCCGAAAATATCTTATTAAAGTAGGTTAAATCGTATCCATCCCACCAAGCCAAATTTTATCAATAACAGATTTATAAGTAAATATTTTTAAAAAAAAAAGTATATTTCAAAATGGAAAAGTAAAATATTTTATAAAAATTAAAAAAAACTTTCATTTAGTTATTAATACAACTATTTGAGCAAAAATTGAAAAAAGAGAATTACTCATTTAAAACCCGTACCCGGAATATAAAATCTTGCGTTATTTAAATTTTACAATTGATATCATTAGTGAAATATCTAAATTATTATTCTCTTTTTATATTTCTCATTAGAAAAAAGTGTAATAAACTTTTAGAGTCTCTAATTTAATATCTCTAACTGTACAAAATCTCATTTTTTTATATTTCTCATAAAAATCATGTACGACACTCTTATATTTTCTTTCTTGATTTCTGCAAAATTTCAAATTTTTAATAAGCTATATTTCTTCGTAAAAAACAGATTATTTTTTTTCAATAAAAAACAAGAGCTGAAGAATACTGTTGAATAAGCTATATTGCACATTCTTAATTTTTTCCCTTTGCAGGTTTCAACCACTACATCAAGTATATTGAAAAATCAAATAATTATTCGATATCAAGATATCAAACTTTTGAATCTAGTTTATTTCCTAAGATCAACAATATCTTAAGAGTGATTAAATGGTTTATAAAAGAAATTATTAATCACTTTACATAAAAAAAAGCTAGAAAAATAAATTTCAAATAAAAATATATATGTTGGTTTTGTTTCAACAAAGGCCTCCAAATAAATTATCGCTTTAAGCCTCCAATTTTATTGAGCCCCCCTTTCTATATATACTGTTTAAATACGAAAGATAAAGTTTGGAAAAAATCGAATTTAAGGTGGGGAAAAACCTACAAAGGATTTGCCTCGTAATAAAGTGTTTTGAGAAATACATTTCATATGATATATGAGGTCGTTTTGCAACATATTAAATACCAGAATAAAGGTCTTGGAACCTAGTTTCTAATGATCCAAACCATTTATTCATACAACATCAGGGTAGAGAAATATGTATCTATAAAATAGGGTCGCCAAGCCACGTCGCCGCACTTCGGAGTAACTGGCAGTTTTATAGACCAGGTTGCGATGCGATTTTCTCCAAATATATTAAAAGTTTCATGGATATCCTTATATTTAATTAAATAACTGTGTGTCTAGTTTCCAATACTGCAAACCTTTATTCGAGACGTTATCGGAGTAGAGGGATGCAAGTGTCCGAAGTGGCACTGCTCAAGCTGCCAAGGAGGCAGCTTACCCACTTGCTTGGAGAATGGAGGCGGTGGTCTTATCCCCTTATATATCGTCAACAATACAGATGTTACTCACACCAAAACATTCTCAACATCTCCAAAACCATACCTAACATATCCCAATATCCGAAGAACCAAACTCAAGGAAAATCAACTCAAATGGTGTTAAAGACTATAAGAGAATGCTTCTATGGTGTTGTGGTGTGATTGAGGGATATTGTGGCTTAAGTTGAGATAGGGTTTAGAGTTGTAGCTACTGTGCAAGTTATGTATAACATCTTATTTATTGTGCCTAAGGTTAATCTTGTGTTTTGTTTGCCGTGAAAATGATACCAACAATTAAATTTGTAAATGGGACTCTAAAAATATGTGATTTATTTTTATGCTAGTTGTTAGAGTAGTTGACGCTAGGCTGTGATGACCCGGGCAGTCGTCTCATTAGTTACCGCTCCGTTTTTCACATTTTTACTTCTTTATGCTTCGTTATCCATGTTTTGTGGTATCAGGTTGGTCAGATTGAGTTCGTAATGACTTTGTTAAGGTTTGTGACACTTAGTATCTTTTAAGAAGGTTAGAGTTGGAAAAGTCAACCGGATGTTGACTTATGTGTTAGAGGACTTGTATGTGAGTTCTGATGGTTCAGTTAGCTTTGAGAGGTGATTTATGACTTAGGAGTGTGATCGGAATGGGTTTTGGAGGTCCGGAGTAGAATTAGGCTTGAATTGGCGAAGTTGAGATTTGGCAATTTTTGATTGGTAGGTGAGGTTTTGATCTGGGGGTCGGAATAGAATTCTAAGAATTGCAGTAGCTTTGTTGTATCATTTGGGATGTTCATGCAAAATTTTAGGTCATTCGGACGTGGTTTGGTTTGGTTTTTGATCGAAAGTGTATTTCGGAAGAGTATTAAAAACGTAGGCTTGAATTCGATGCATTTTGGGTAATTCGATATTGTTTGAGGTATTTTGATGATTGGAGTAAGTTTCAATAAGGTTTTAAGATGTGTTGATGCCCTTGGTTGAGGTCCCGGGAGCGTCGGGTGAATTTCAAATGGTCATTCGGAGCATTTTTGGAGATTGAATGTTGCAGAAATTGAAGGTTCAGTGTTGCAGAGATTTATCTCTTCGCATTTGCGAGAGGAGCCTCATGTTTTTGAGGAAATAATTGAGGATGGCCAGGATTTAGCCTTCGCATTTGCGAGATGGGATTCACGTTCGCGGAAGGCTGGGATTCAGTGAATCGCATTCGCAAGACGACACTCGCGATCGCATAGGGTAATTTGGGATCGAGGTCCAGTTGTTCATCGCATTCGTGTAATGGGGGTCGCGTTCGTGAAGGTGTAGGAGGAAGAAGTATCGCTTTTGCGATGGGTGTGTCGTGTTTGCAAAGAGGAAAACTTGGTCAATGTGAATTTATGCTTCACGAACGCGAGAGGTTGACCACATATACGAAGAAGGGGTAGCCAGACCTAGGCAGAATGTTTTAATTCATTTCATCTGCGATTTTGGGGATCATTTACTCCATAGTTGGTATCTTTGAGAGCTTGTTGAAGGAGATTGAAGAGGGATTGAAGGAGAAACATTTGGAGGTAAGAATTTCAGATCTAAAACTCGATTCTATTGTGAAATACACCTAGAAAATCATGGAAACCTAAGCTAAAATGGAAGAACTAGGGCTTTGAATTTTGGAATTTTGATTTGGGGATTTGGAAGACCAACTGGGGTCGGATTTGAGAACTGTTTGTATGTATGAACTCGTGGGGAAATAAGGAACCCGTTGATGTAAAAAATTTTGAGTTTCGAGAAGTGGGCTCGGGGCTCGGGGCTCGGGTTTTGCTAATTTTGTTATTTTTGGTATTTTTCGATTGTTTTAGCTTGGGCTTTGTTCCTTTAGCATATTGTGATGTATTCGTTCTAATTTTGACTAGATTCGACGCTAGTGGAGTCCGTTTCGAGATGCACAGGCATCGCAAAGTAGTATTTTCACCAATTTAAGGTGAGTAACCATTGTCAATTTGGAATTGAGGGTACGAACCCAGTATTTGACTTGATATGATAAATGGGGTGACACACATGCTAGGTGACGAGCGTGTGGGTGTGCACCGGTAGGGATTGTGACTTGGTCCATCCCGTTGCAACTATTAAGCCGCATATTTTATATTAAAAATATTATATTGTTCTGGATTTTGGATCCTTATACTGTATTATGGGCTTTATGCCATGTTTTGAGGCTTCTACCAATCCGTAGAAACCCTTAGGGGCATTTTAACTATTTTCCTCACTTTACTTGTTAAAAGCATATCCTCAGTCATGTTTTACTTGTTAAATTTTTAAAACTAGTTTTATCGTTCTACTCCTATTGTGAGAACTGTTTGGGCTGAGTTCCCTAATTTCTGTTGTCATGCCTGAGAGGTTGTGAGACTAATGACTGAAAGATGATGAGAACCTTATGGTGAGGATATTTTTTATATATATATACACACACACATATATATATATATATATATATATATATATATATATATATATATATATATATATTAACAATAGAAATTATAGTAACCGCTCTGGCGTGCATCCTGATCCATATATTTATAGTCGACTACGCTCGCTGGAGGTGTGCAGACTCCGAAAGGGCTCCTACAGCCCAAGTGTTATATCGTTGTGGCGCGCAACTCGATCCAATATATGTATCACTACGGTATGCTGCCTCATCCTTATAAGTATCGTTGCGGCGTATATTATGGATCGGGATGCACGCCGCAATAGTACTTATATGGATCAGGTAGCACACGGTAGCGATATATATATTGGATCAAGCTGCACACCACAATGATATAACGCTTGGGCTGTAGGAGCCCTTTCAGAGTCTGCACACCTCCAGCGAGCGTAGTCGACTATAAATATATGGATCGGGCTGCACGCTAGAGCGGTTACTATAATTTCTATTGTTATCAAATTAAATGAGCAGAGTGCTATGAGTGAGTACCGAGTGACGAGAGCTAAGTCACGAGTGATTGAGGGGCTTCCTGAGCGGCCTTGTTATGATGTTTCCACTGTTTTCACTCTTCTTATAAATAAGCCTCTATTGGATATATTCTCAAGTAACTGATTTCAAAGTTTTAAACTGAAATTGATGAAATTATGACAAAACCGATTTCAAAGTTATACGTTTTGAACTGCTTGTCACTGCTTTCAGTCCATTATTTACTTTAGTTACTTACTAAGTTGGTGTACTCACGTTACTCCCTGCACCTTGTGTGCAGATCCAGGTGCTCGAGTGGCCGAGTGAGAGCTTTTAGCTATTTTCCAGGATTTTTGGGAATTTTGAGGTAGTTGCATGGCGTCCGCAACCCTGATTTTCTCCCTTCTATCTTATTATTTTTCTATATTTATAGACTATTTATGTAGTGGGTTTTTCAGACTTGTATTATAGGCTCTAGACTCGTGACACCAGATGAGTATGGCCTGTGTAGTTTTTCATGTTTTTGTTGACTTCCGCATATCTACCTTGCTGTTTTAAACACTTATTATGATTATTAGTAATTAAACCGTGTTAGTAAATTATTTATAAAAATGAAAATGGGTTGTGATTTGATGGTAAGTCTGGCTTGCCTAGTAATGTGATAGGAGCCATCACAACCGGTATTTGGGGTCGTGACAAGTTGGTATCAGAGTCTAGGTTACATAGGTCTCGCGAGTGTTCAGTAGAGTCTCACGGATCGTTACAGGGACGTCTGTATTTATTCTCTAGAGGCCGCAGAACCTTCAGGAAACTGCACATTCCTGAAATTCTTATCGTGCGAGTATGTTGATCTGAGTACTAAACTCTGTCATTCTATTCCCTCACAGATGGTGAGGACACGAACCACCGGATAGGGTGGATGACTACCAGTGCCACCAGCTGCGGCCATTAGAGCCCGAGGATGCGGTCGTGGTCGTGATAGGGGCAGAGCAGCGAGGGCAGCACCTGTCGACCTACCAGCTGCCCCAACTCAGGATCAGGCTCCAAATATGGATGCTCCAGCAGCACTAGTTCATGCACAAGTTGTGCCTATTGTGATTGTAGGCCTTCGCGAGGCTATAACACAGATCTTATCAGTATGTACTGGTTTGGCTCAGGCAGTCTCAGCTACTACAGCCGCAGCTACTTCACAAACCGGGGAAGGGATTCAGACCCCCGTTGCTGGCACACCTGACCAGGTTGTGCAGGGACTCCAGATATCGGGGGCACCTCCAGCCCAACCGGTTGCACCAATTAAGGAGTTTGTAGTACCAGTTATGCCGGATGATGAGCAACATCGACTTGAAAGGTTTCGTAGGCTCCAGCCTCCGATATTCAGTGGTGTAGAGGGAGAGGATACCCAGGGTTTCTTGGATAAGTGCTAGCGAATGCTTCGTATAGCAGGGATTCTTGAGACTAGTGGTGTGGCCTTTACCACCTTTCAGTTTTCTGGGGCTGCCTTCACTTGGTTGGAGGAGTATGAGAGGCGTAGGCCTGCTGGTGCAGTGCCTCTTACATGGCAACAATTCTCTGTTCTCTTTCTGGAGAAGTATGTGCTACAGTCGTGCCGAGAGGAGTTGACTAGGCAGTTTGAGCAGCTGCATCATGGGGAGATGATGGTGATGCAGTATGATATACGATTCTCTGAGTTAGCCCGACATGTAGTTTGGTTGGTTCCAACCGATCGAGAGAGGATCAGGAGGTTTGTTGATGGTCTCTTATACCAGCTTCGTACTCTCATGACCAAGGAGAGGGTGACTGGTGCTACATTCAAGGAGTTTGTGGATATTTCCAGGTAAATTGAGTCTATCTGTCGCCAGGATATAGAGGAGAGGGAGGCCAAGAGGCTTCGAGGATCTGGTAGCCACAGTGGTGCTACTTTGAGGGGCCAGTTTCAGCACGGTAGAGGCTGACAGTTCCGACATGGTCAGTTTGATCGCTCAGGTTATCGAAGGGCATCATCGGGTCATTATTCCCATAATTCCCACCAGGGCCATTCATCACTTAGTTCCCTTCCAGTCAGATCTCATCCCGTGCTCCATCTGTTCAGCGCTCTTTTATACCGAGTTCATCTGCTAGTCACTCCGGTGTGAGAGGTTCCCTTCAGTCCCCATCTCCAACACCGGGGAGTTGCTATGAGTGCGGGGAGTTTGGACATATGAAGAGGCAGTGCCCTCGCCGTGTTGCTAATTCATCCTATTAGAGGGGCCATTCATCAACTTCGTCTCCAGTTACTCCACTACCACCCGCCCAACCAACTAGGGGTAGGGATAAGTCAGCCAAAGGTCTATCCAGAGGGGGAGGTCGATTAGGGGGCGGTCGGGCCCGTTTCTATGCTATTCCAGGTCGATCCGATACTATTGCATCTGATGCCGTCATTTCAGGTATTATTTCAGTGTACCACAGAGATGCCTCTATATTATGTAATCCCAGATCCACCTTTTCTTATGTCTCATCATAATTGGCTCATTATTTGGGTATGCCCCGTGAGATTATTTTGTTACCTGTTCATATATCTACCCCGGTGGGTGATACTATTGTTGTAGACCGTGTGTACCGATCATTTGTGGTGACTATTAAGGGTCTGGAGACCCGAGTTGATATTTTATTACTGAGTATGGTAGACTTTGATGTCATTTTAGGCATGGATTGGTTATCTCCGTGTCGTGCTATTCTGGACTGTCATGCTAAGACAGTCACTTAGGTTATGCTGGGTGTGCCACAGATTAAGTTTCGAGGTATGACTGATTATGTTCGTAGTAGAGTGATCTCTTTCTTGAAAGCCCAACGTATGGTTGGGAAGGGCTATCTCTCGTATCTTGCCTTTTTAGGGATGTCGGAGTTGAGGCTCCTAGTATTGATTCTGTTCCAATCATGAGGGACTTCCCCGATGTATTTCTTGCAGACCTTTCGGGCATGCCACCGGACAGGGATATTGATTTTGGTATTGACTAGGTGCCGGGTACTCAACCCTTTTCTATTTCGCCATATTGTATGACACCGGCGAAGTTGAAGGAGTTAAAGGAGAAGCTTTAGGAACTCTGAGATATGGGGTTCATTCGGCCTAGTGTGTCACCTTGGGGTGCGCAAATTTTTTTTGTGAAGAAAAAGGATGGCACTATGAGAATGTGCATTGATTATAGGTAATTTAATAAAGTAACAGTTAAGAACAAGTATCATTTGCCTTGCATTGATGATTTATCCGACCAGCTTCAGGGAGCGAGGGTATTCTCCAAGATTGATCTTTATTCGGGTTATCACCAGCTGAAGATCAGGGATTCGGATATTCTTAAGATAACCTTTAGGTCCAGATATGGTCATCATGAGTTCCTGGTTATGACTTTTGGGCTAACCAGTACCCCAGCAACATTCATGCATTTGATGAACAACGTGTTCCGGCCCTATCTTGATTCATTTGTTATAGTCTTCATTGATGACATTTTGGTATATTCGCATAGTTAGAAGGAGCACGCGGAGCATTTGAGGGTTGTGTTGTAGAGATTGAGGGAGGAGAAGCCTTATGCAAAGTTCTCCAAGTGTGAGTTTTGGCTTGGTTTGGTGGCATTCTTGGGACACGTGGTGTCCAGCGAGGGTATTCAGGTTGATCCAAAGAAAATAAAGGCAGTGTAGAGTTGGCCTAGACCATCCTCAGATACTGAGATTCGTAGTTTTCTAGGTTTGGCAGGCTATTATCTCCGGTTTGTTCAGGGATTCTCATCTATCATGTCGCCGTTGACCAAGTTGACTTAGAAGGGTGCTTCATTTGTATGGTCAGACGAGTATGAGGAGAGCTTTCAGAAGCTCAAGACAGCTTTGACCATAGCTCCAGTGTTGGTTTTTCCATCAGCTTCAAGTTCATATACAGTGTATTGTGATGCTTCGAGAGTAGGGATCAGTTGTGTATTGATGTAGGAGGGTAGAATTATTACATATGCTTCTCGTCAGTTGAAGCCCCATGAGAAGAACTACCTCGTTCAGGATTTGAAGTTGGCTGCCATAGTTCACGCATTGAAGATTTGGAGGCATTACTTGTATGGCTTATCTTGTGAGGTATTCACTGATCATCGCAGTCTTCAGCATTTGTTCAAGTAGAAGGATCTTAATTTGAGACAGCGGAGATGGTTGAAGTTGCTTAAGGATTATGATGTCACTATATTGTACCATCCGGGAAAGGCCAATGTGGTGGCCAATGCGTGGAAACGAAAGGCAGTGAGTATGGGGAGTTTAGCATATATTCCAGTTGGGGAGAGACCTCTTGCAGTTGCTGTTCAGGCTTTGGACAATCGGTTCGTGAGGTTGGATATTTTTGAGCCTAGTCAGGTATTTGCTTGTATGGTATCCGGTCTTCTTTATATGATCACATTAGAGAGCGCCAATATGATGATCTGCATTTGCTTGTCCTTAGGAACAGAGTTCAGCATGATGATACTAGAGATGTGGCCATTGGTGATGATGGAGTGTTGAGGATGTAGGGCCGGATTTTATGCCCAACGTGGATGGGCTTCGGGAGTTGATTCTGGAAGAGGCCCATAGCTCGTGGTATTCTATTCATCTAGGAGCCGCGAAGATGTATCAGGATCTTAGACAACATTACTAGTGGTGGAGAATGAAGAAAGCTATTGTGGGGTTTGTAGCTCGGTGTCTCAATTGTCAGCAGGTGAAATATAAGCATCAGAGGCCAGGTGGCTTGCTTCAACAGATGGTTATTCCTGAGTGGAAGTGAGAGAGGATCACTATGGACTTGGTTGTTGGACTTCCACAAATATTGAAGAAGTTCGATACTATTTGGGTGATTGTGGATAGGCTGACCAAGTCTACGCACTTCATTCCTATCTGTACTACTTATTCTTCAGAGCGGTTGGCAGAGATCTATATCCAGGAGATTGTTCGTTTGCATGGTTTCCCCGTTTCCATCATTTCAGACAGGGGCACTCAGTTTACTTCCAGGTTTTGGAAGTCTGTTCAGTGAGAGTTGGGTACCGAGGTTGAGTTGAGTACAGGTTTTCATCCTTAGACGGATGGGCAATCCGAGCGTACTATTTAGATATTGCAAGACATGATGTGTGCTTGTGTTATTGACTTTAGAGGCATGGGATCAGTTTCTACCACTCACAGAGTTTGGTTATAACAACAGCTACCAGTCGAGTATTCAGATGGCTCCATATGAGGCTTTGTGTGGGAGACGGTGTAGATCTCTGTTTGGTTGGTTCGAGCCCGGTGAGGCTAGGATATTGGGGATTGATTTGGTATAGGATGCTTTGGAGAAGGTGAAGGTGATTCAGGAGAGGCTTCGGACAGCGCATTCGAGGAAAAAAAGTTATGCTGATAGGAAGGTTAGAGATGTGTCTTACATGGTTAGCGAGAAGATTCTGTTGAAAGTTTCACCCATGAAGGATGTTATGAGATTTGGAAAGAAAGGGAAGTTGATTCCACAGTTCATCAGATCGTTTGAGGTACTTCAGAAGATTGGGGAGGTGGCTTATGATCTTGCCTTGCCACCTAGCTTATCGAGTGTGCATCCGGTATTTTATGTTTCTATACTCCGGAAGTATATTGGGGATCCGTCTTGTCACACCCTAACCTCGGAAGGCACGATCGGCGCTCAATCAAGTGAACCCGACTGAGCAAGCCTTACTGAACACTTTCTACCCCAAATCAATATGAATACGGAACCTATGCTTTTTATTAATTTTAGATCATGATACATGGTGCATACTACATCATTGGTTCGTTTCATATCACAAAGATTTACCGTACATAAGCTAGCTTCAAGGATTCTATTAGAGTTACAATTTATGGAAATAACAAGTTTAGGATTACAACATAGATAGTGGACTCACCGAAAACCCGTACATGACCCATACTAGTGTCTACGGAGCCTCTAGGATACAACAGATAAGCATAACTATGCCTGCAACAAGGCCTCGGCTATACCTCAAAAGTGGGAACCTGTAATAACAAAAGATACTCCATATAGCCCTTTGAAAGAAAAGGGGGCTCACCAAGACTTCGAGTAGAAAATGCTCCGCTACACACGATCGGCACTATCCACTATGGAGCCACCTACATTCATTGAAAAATGTAGTGCCCCCGACAAAAGGGACGTTAGTACTGTGGAATAGTACTAGTATGTATAACTAAACACCATTTTATTTGAAAGAACTATCAAACAGGTACAAGTAAATAACATGGGTGTATCAAATATATAATTCATATGACCTTTCATACAATTTCCAAAACTTAGATTAGGGCATTTCCGTCACATGTTCACCACTGTTCTCAATACCACCGCCATCTTGAGCGGAGTCCGGTCATGACCCGACCGGCTAGGTCACCTCATTGGAGGCATAACTAAATCAATATTTCATTTCCCCTTATCGGAATTCAATATCAGCACATCACCACCATGTGTGCAGCATGGTGTCTGATCACGACCCGATCGGCTAGGTCGCCTTGCCTAGGCATTACTCGTTTCTCATTAGTCAACACCTCTGAATCTTTATTTCACACATATCATATCACTTCCTTGGTGCTCATAGCCACCATTATCACATCATTTTTCCCTTTTTCAATATTCATTTTACAAGTGGTGATCATATACATATGTACGATAATAATTCAAGTTACAATTATAGGTAAGTGAGCACATAGCTAGCATGAACAGTCCTTTGTTTCGATGATGGCTTATAGCCCAAGTAGTTCAACACATAATTGTACCTTTTCATCCTTCTCTAATTATCAATAATGGTACATTATTCACATTGAGGCAATCCTTCATGTACATGTATAGATAATTGTAAATCAATTAATGCGTAATAACAGTCAATACATTAACTAATTCAACTCTTACCATACTTTCGTAAAGGCCAACTGTGCTCAATTTCAAGTAAAGGGGGTTTTAGCCATACATACCTCAATAAAGCTTTCCTTACTCTTTTACAAATTTTCGGAACTCTTAGCACTTTGATCTATTGAGTAAGAATTACAAATTAAATCGAGAATTAGAGATGAGATTGAAACTCTAGCTTGGTTCAAGCATATTGGCAAACACTAGAGGTGCAATGTGATTTTAGTCCCCCTTTTTAGGGAAATTTATATCATTTTGTACCCCTCTTTAACTCACTACCCCCTACTACTATAAGGTTTGATATGCATGCAAGGAATCCATTGTTATACCCATGAATCACCTCACTAGAGACCCCTTATATCTGAGAATAAAAACAATAAGAGTTGGGGTGATGAAGTATTACCTCTTGAGAAGAAGGTCTAGGGGTCTTCACTTGATTTTTTTCAAGGATTTAGCCATATCTTATGGAGTAATTTGATAGGAGACTTTCCCTCTCTAAAAACCTTCTCTCTCCCTCTAGAAATGCTCAGAAGAATGCTTAAAATGAGCTATAACACCGGATATATCGATAGGGAGGTCGGGTTAAAAATTAGAAAATGGGAGCCCCGAGTCAAATATGCGATCGCATTTGCGATCGCAGAGTAAACATGCGGTCCGCATAATGGACCGCAAAATGCTCCCCAAAAACTTGGCACTCTGACTGAGTCTACGGCAGAATGCAGTCCAAATTCACGTTCTGCGATCGCAAAGTGCACCGCAGAACTGACCCTTACAAAATTCAAAGGAAAATATGCGACGACTATGCGGTCCGCATTTCAATTATGCGACCGCATTTTCGACCGCATAGTTGACTTCAATTTTAACCAACATTCTAACTAACTTTGCGGCAGATATGCGATCCACATACCAGATTTGCAGCCGCATTCTGAACTGCATTTTTGTATTTTTTTCTGGAAACTTATTCTTGACTTTTTAATGCATTATTCAATCCAAAATGGTCTGCGCGAGCAAGCTCGCCGCGAGGTATATTTATGAATTGCTAACACATGCTCCTGACTTGGCATCACGGGATCCGGGTTTTCGAGTAGGGATTTTCACGGGGCCTTACACGTCTCATGTTTCGGATTTCAGCACGGTTCAGTTGGAGGATGATTTGACTTATGGTGTGGAGCCATTAGGTATTTTGGGTCATGAGGTTCTGAAGATGAGGTCAAAGGACATAGCTTCAGTGAAGGTGCAGTGGAGAGGTCGGCCCGTGGAGGAGGCTACCTGGGAGACCGAGCATGAGATTCGGAGCAGATATCCTCACCTGTTTGAGGCGTCAAGGACGTTTCTTGACTCGTTCGAGGACGAACGATTGTTTATGTTGGGGAGGATGTGATGACCCGGCTAGTCGTCTGATGAGTTGCCGCTCCATTTCTCCCTTTTTTTCTTCTTTGTGCTTCGTTATCCATGTTTTGTGGTATCGGGTTGGTCAAATCGAGTCTGGAATGATTTTGATAAGCTTTGACAC
The DNA here is from genome assembly GCA_026770625.1 of Nicotiana glauca. Classification (NCBI taxonomy): domain Eukaryota; kingdom Viridiplantae; phylum Streptophyta; class Magnoliopsida; order Solanales; family Solanaceae; genus Nicotiana; species Nicotiana glauca. Next base: position 56,447 of record MU775203.1, on the reverse strand, counting down.
ACTTAGTCTCTTTTAAGAAGGTTGGAGTTGGAAAAGTCAACAAGATGTTGACTTATGTATTAGAGTGCTTGGATGTGAGTTCCGATGGTTCAGTTAGCTTCGGAAGGTGATTTATAACTTATAAGTGTGATCGGAATAGGTTTTGGAGGTCCAGAGTAGAATAAGTCTTGAATTGGCGAAGTTGAGATTTTGGCGATTTTCGGTTGGTAGGTGAGATTTTGATCTGGGGGTCGGAATGGAATTTTGGGAATTGCAGTAGCTTCTTTGTGTCATTTGCGATGTGCGTGCAAAATTTCAGGTAATTCGGATGTGGTTTGGTTAGTTTTTTTTATCGAAAGCGTATTTTAGAAGGTTTTTCGAATCTTAGGCTTGAATTCGATGCGTTTTGGGTAACTCGATGTTGTTTGAGGTATTTTGATGATTGGAGCAAGGTTGAATAAGGTTTTAAGATGTTTTTGTGCCTTTGGTTGAGGTCCTGGGGTCCTCGGGTGAGTTTCAGATTGTCATTCAGAGCATTTTTGGAGTTTGAAGGTTCAGTATTGCAGAGATTTATCTATTCGCGTTCGCGAGAGGAGCCTCATGTTCACAAAGAAGGAATTGAGGAAGGACAGGATTTAGACTTTGCATTCGCAAGATGTGCTTCGCATTCGCGGAAGGCTGGGATTCAGTGAATTGTGTTCGCGAGAGGGCACCCGCAATCGCATAGGGTAATTCGGGATCGAGGCGCTGTTGTTCATCGCATTCACGTAAAGGGGGTCGCATTCGCGAAGGTGTAGGAGGAAGAAGCTTCGCGTTTGTGATGGGTGTGTCGTGTTCGTGAAGAGGAAAAGTTGGTCAGCGTGAATTTGTGCTTCGCGAACGCGAGAGTTGACCGCATTCGCGAAGAAGGATGAGCTGGACCTGGGCAGAATGTTTAAATTCATTTCATCCGCAATTTTGGGGCTCATTTACTCCATAGTTTGTTTTTTTGAGAGCTTGTTGAATGAGAATGAAGAGGGATTCAAAGAGAAACATTTGGAGGTAACAATTTCGGACCTAAAACTCGATTCTATTGTGAAATCCACCAAGAAAATCATGGAAACCTAAGCTAAAATGGAAGAACTAGAGCTTGGAATTTTGGAATTTCTATTTGGGGATTTGGAGGTCCGATTGGGGTCGGATTTGAGAACTTTTAGTATACATGAACTTGTGGGGAGTTAAGGAACCCGTTGATGTAAAAATTTATGAGTTTTGAGAAGTGGTCCCGGGGCTCGGTTTTTGCTAATTTCGGGACTTTTTTGTATTTTTGGATTGTTTTTCGCTTGGGGTTTGTTCCCTTAGTATATTGTGACGTATTCGTTGCTGATTTTGACTAGATTCGACGCGAGTGGAAGCCGATTCAAGAGGCAAAGGTATCGCATAGTAGTATTTTCACCGGTTTGAGGTAAGTAACCATTGTAAATTTGGAATTGAGGGTACAAACCCCGGTATTTGACTTGATTTGATAAGTGCAGTGACGCACATGCTAGGTGACGAGCATGTGGGCATGCGCCGGTAGGGATTGTGAATTGGTCCGTCCCATAGCGACTATTAAGCCGCATATTTTATTTGAAAAATATTATATTGTTCTGGATTTTGGATCCTTATACTGTATTATGGGCTTTATGCCATGTTTGGGGCCTTGTGCCGATCTGTAGAAACCCTTAGAGGCATTTTAACTATTTTCCTCACTTTATTTGCTAAAAGTATATCCTCAGTCATGTTTTACCTGTTAAATGTTTAAAATTGGTTTTATGATTCTACTCCTATTGTGAGAACTGTTCGGGCTAAGTTCCCTAATTTGTGCTGTGATGCCCGAGAGGATGAGAGGCTAATGACAGAGAGAGGTTGAGAATCTTTTGGTGAGGATATGATATGTATATATATTATGTATCGAGCTGCACATCGCAGCGATACTTATATGGATCGGGCTGCGCACCTCAACAATATATATATTGGGTCGGGCTGCGCATCGCAGCGCTATGACGCTTAGGCTGTAAGAGCCACTCCGGAGTCTGCACACCCCCAGTGAGCGTAGTCGACTATAAATATATGGATCGGGCTGCACGCCGTAGCGGTTACTATAATTTCTATTGTTATGAGATTAAATGAGCCGAGTGCTGTGAGTGAGTACCGAGAGATGAGTCACGAGTGACTGAGAGGCAGCTCGAGGGGCCCTGCTATGATGTTTCCATTGTTTTCACTCTTCTTATAAATAAGCCTCGGTTGGATATATTGTCAAGTAACTGATTTCAAAGTTTTAAACTGAAATTGATGAAATTATGACAAAACTGATTTCAAAGTTATACATTTTAAAATGCTTGTCACTTCTTTCACTCCATTATTTACTTTAGTTAATTACTGAGTTGTCGTACTCATGTTACTCCCTGCACCTTGTGTGCATATCCAAGTGCCCGAGCGGCCAAGTGAGAGCTTTCAGCTATTTTCCAGCATTTGCCGGGAATTTATAGGTAGCTGCATGGCGTCCGCAGCCCTGATTTTCTCCCTTCAATCTTATTATTTTTTCCCATTTCTAGACTATCTATGTAGTAGGTTGTTCAGACTTTATTAGAGGCTCTAAAATCGTGACACCAGATCAGTATGGGCTGTGTAGTTTTTCATGTTTTTGTTGACTCCCGCATATCTACCTTGTTGTTTTAAATACTTATTATGATAATTGGTAATTAAATCGTGTTGGTAAATGATTTATAAAAATGAAAATGGGTTGTGATTTGATGGCTGGTCTAGCTTGCCTAGTAATGTGATAGGCACCGTCACGACCGGTATTTGGGATCGTGAAATACGCGTATAAAGTTTAATGATGAAATACAAGTAAAAATGGGGCAGTGATCAAACCGAAGGGCTTGCTACCGAGGCTTTAGACTAGTCGACGAAAGGCCTCGGGGTCGATATCCGGCTCGAACTCAAGCTATCGGGGATAACCAGGAAGGCGATAACAGTTAAGATATAATTGAAGAAGGCTCTTTATGGTCAATACCAAGCAATAAATGAAGAAAGAGTACGAAAGAAATAAATCCAAAGAGTAGCCTCGAGCGAGTAAGTTAGAGACAAAAGAAGGAGAGAGATATTATTGCTCTTCTGTAGAATAGTTGGAGCAGTTGCAGTCATAGGTTGCAATGTGATGGGGATCCCCTTTATATTTGAGGGGAATCCCATTATGATACAAAATGTATTAATTGCAAAAGCATGGAGATGGGATGACTGGACGTGATGTCTTGATACAGGTCCCGGATAGGTCAGCTCTTCCAGATTATGCCTTGTGCCTTGGGAACTTCCCTCTCACCAACTATAGTCATTAGAACGCAAGCCCTCTAGGCCGATACCTGACGACCCTCGAGGGTGAGTCTCGACCTTGGCTTCAAGCCTCGAGGAGCATGACCGCGAGACGACCTTATAATGGGTAAATCGGGCTCCCGGATTCGACGCATATATGTTTGTTGTATTTTTTGAGTTAAAAACCATAAGATGTACTTGAAGGAACATTTGATATTGTTGTCTTTTTGGTTAGACTAGTTTGTGTCTAAATATATGGTTTGTGGTGACTGGAAATTGTGAAAAATAATTTGATAATGTTGTGGCTACTGTTTTAAAGAATTTTTAGTTGTTAAATAAGTTGATTGAAGAAGAAAAGATGAAAAAAGCGACTAACGATAAAAATTAAGCTGCTTGATGTATGGGCTGATTTGGAAGGCATTTTGTGGATATTTTAAACTAGAAATAATATGGTACATATAAGTATGATGTTTTGAAGGTTTTAAAGTAATTTAGGAATAAGATTTGGATTCAATTTATGTCACGACCCAAAATCCGACCCGTCATGATGGCACTACCCCTGAGTTAGCGAGTAGCCGTAATTCTTCCCGAGTTGGGACGCACTTGGTGGGCAGTTCGGAGGGGCCTGGATCTGGGACCTAGTGTGAACAAAGGATAGAGATTTTGGGTGATCCTTTTAACCCGTTGATTGTTGTCGATTCTCCTCAGGGAGAGATCTTTCCGTCTCACGAAGTGCAAGACATCCTGCGTGAAGAGCCTTCTATTGTAGGAGCACTAGTCAAAGGCTGAGATGCACTTCAAAGGTCGCTGACCATTCGCGAGGGCAGTCCCGAGATTGATGCTTCATTCATTTTTGGCAAGATGGGTAGACTTTGTGAGCGGGTAATTTTTGTTAAACTTGTCCGCTGCTATGGGCTGTCTAGGTCTTTATTTTTCTAATTTGTTTCTTTATGCGGTTTCAGGCTAAAGTGCTTTATAACCAGGCTTTGAGTGAGCCGCCGCAAGAGCGAGAAAGACTATCTTACCGAGTAGGTTACTCATCACCTATTTTTAATATTATTCGAGCCTTTGTGAGATTCCGTCGATTTTAAGTTCTCAGACCTAATTTGTGCAGTTTGAGAAGGAGAACGCCCAACTAAAAGGGGAGCTTCAGGCCAGAGATGCTGAAATTTCCAAGCTTAGTCAGTACATGAACGAGATGGCGTCCGAGAGGGACAGCCTCCACGGAAGGTAACCTTGATCGAGCGTCAGCTTCGGGATGCGAAAGAGGATAGTGACAAGAACAAGGGCCTCCATTCTGAACTCGTGGCTGCATTGTTTCAGACTAAAGCCGAAGTCAAAACCCTTGTATCATCGCTCGGGGAGGGGGGAAGGGGAGGGAGGTCAGGGGGTGGGAGAGGGGGAAGAGTTGCCACAGATTCTTACGTTTAGAGGACGTTTGTGGGGGTTAGCCCAATTTTACCTCGGGCTGCGAATTGTGCATGGACGGATTTTCGAAAGCAGACTGTTGGGGCGCGTTAGAAGGAAGCTTGAATGGTTCTAAGAATGGGGGTGGATCCCCGGGGAGAGAAGATTTCATTGAGAAGGGGCCATCCTAGGACTCGTAATTGCCTGGGTGCAACCCTTGGGGAGCCGTTGAGGATGCCGATTTGTTGATAGATTAGGATCTTTGTTATTTTTCCTGGCGATCTTCCTACGTGTGTATAGTAGTTTCATTCTGGCATATGTATAAAGTGAATCATGCATCTTTGTTTCCCTTATTCCCTTTTCTGCGCTGAATTCATCAAGAATTGGCGAGAAACCTTTTATTCAGAGTACGGTTCCGGAGCTCATCAGGCAGGCATGGAGGCTTTTTCATGCTTGGTTAAGTGTTGGTTTTAATGCAAGTTGGCGTTAGAGCTCTTATGCTTTGCCCAACTATTTTTGGTTTAGTCTCCGAGTTAAGTTTTGGCTCGAGCTTACCAGACCATGAATCTCCTGCGCCAGCACGGGCGGATGGCAATGTCTATTATGCCTTGCCCTTGGTCATTTTTATTTTTACCATTTTTGGTTCAGTCTTCGAGTCGGGCTGCGACTTGAGCTCAATTGACCCTCAAATGTTTTGTGCCAGTATGGGCGGATGACGATGGCACTTACATCTCGGGTCGAAGCGACCTTTCAAGTATATGGCCCTGAGACTCATGGAGCTGGCGATGATGGCTCTTATGTTGTGCCCTTTAGGCATGTATAGTTACCTATTTTGGATCCGGTCTCCGAATCGGGTTACGACTCGAGCTCATTTTAATACTCAAGTTTTAAAATTTTTAAGTTGTCGACAGTGGCTCTTACGCTTTTGGTCATTGCAACACTTTAGTTTGTGACCTTTAGGCTCGTTTGGTTGGCAAAAATGGCTCTTAAACCGTGCCCTTAGGCACGTATAGGATTTGTTTTCCTCTTGTTAACGACTTTTGAAATGATTTTGCCTGACCCATCATCGATTCAGGAAAAACCTCAATTTAAAGTTTTTAGCGGCGATGTTCGAGCACCACGGAAGGTTTAGCTCGTAGGCTCAGTAGCTCAAAGCCTTGTGATTTGGATCAGACATGGTCGAAGCTCATTTTCCAATTGAGGATAGCCTGTTTTAACCAGTTCCTTTCGATGTAGATTCAAAGTAGTGGCCTGTGATTTTGTTAGCGATAGTCGGCCGTCCACGAGTCGCGTTAATTTAGCTGGCGCAACCATTTTGACCGTAGTCATATGTGTTTGGTCGGAGCCATTTTTGATCCCGTGTGATAGTTTAGCCGTCTCCATCGAGGGTATGCCGTTTTAGGAGTCTTACAAATGCAACATGTAGCCTAAATTTCGGGATTGATTTTTATGCCTATAGCAAGGTCTTACAAAATTTTCAGGCCTGTTAAGGTCATACAATTTTTTCATGCTTGTTGTGGTCTTACAATTTTTTCATGCCTGTTGAGGTCTTATAGTTTTTATTGCTACGTAAAATAGAACTGGCTAGACCGAGTCATCCCGCTAGGGGTCTTACAGCCTCGTGTTTTCCAGTGAATGGCGATTGACGGCAGCCCCCGGGCCATCGAGTCTACTTAGGCTCGAAGAGTGTTACTCGTGAGCTCGAAATTGTCTCATTAGGGCCTTCAGAGCCCAGAGTTTTGACCCTGAGGTTGTGCGAGTGCCAAATTGTAGATGTTAAGTCTCCGAGTATTTCGAGATGTACTCATTGGAAGGATCCCTACCGTGAGCATGATGAACTTTGTATTGCAGTACGAGATGCTTTTGGTGAAAGATATTCTTTGATTCTTTAGTGCAAATACATTTTGTTGTGTTGCCGTAAGCTCGGCATGCATGGACTTTGTTCGTTTGACCGTTTGGCTTGGTACATCATTTCCTACTTGGAACCTCGTTTAACATTTCCCGGTATGGGGTTGATGGCGAAAAAAGTTTGGTAGGCTTGTTGAATTCTTCTCAGGAAGTGTATGGACGTTGCCTAGTTAAAAACATTGCTAGTAAAAACCCGTTTAGGGATATAAAGCTTGGCCGAAGAAAAAAAGTGCAATGTTTGCCTTAGGATCTTCGCGGGATTTTTCGATTAGATGCCCTAGTATTAATACCACTTAAGCATCAATACATTCTAGTTGCTCGGAAGCTGTTCGCCTTCCATGGTGCCAAGCTTATAGGATCCCTTACAAACTATCACGAGGACACAGTATGGCCTTTCCCAATTCTGGCCCAGCTTTCCTTCATTTGGGTTTCGGGTGTTGAGAGTAACCTTCTATAGGACCAAGTCCCCAATCCCGAAATACCGGAGATTTGTTCTTCTGTTGTAGTATCTTTTGATTTTCTGCTTCTACGCAGCCATCCAAATCAGCGAGGCTTCCCGTCTTTCAACGAGTAGCTCGAGGGCCATTGTCATGGTCTCGTCGTTTGAGCCCTCATTAGTGTAGTTGAATATGGCACTCAATTTCCCGACCTCCACTGGTATCAATGCTTCGGTGCCGTACACTAGAGAGAAGGGTGTTTACCCTGTGCTCAATATTGAAGTTGTTCAATATGACCGTAGTATCTCGGGAAACGTTTCTCTCCATTTTCCCTTGGTGCTCAACACTTTCTTTTTTAAGTTCTGAATGATCGTTTTATTCGTAGATTCGGCCTGGCCGTTTGCACGTGGACGGTAAGGCATCGAAAGGATTCTCTTGATTTTTTTTTCTTTAATGAACTACATTACCTTGCTCCCAATGAACTGCCTCCCGTTATTGCATGTTATTTCAGATAGGATCCGAACCAACATGTGATGTGATCCCATATGAAATTAATGACTTCCTTCTCTCTTATTTTCTCGAAGTCCTGTGCTTCGACCCATTTTTAAAAGTAATCAGTCATAAATAAAATGAATCTAGCCTTACCTGGTGTCGTTGGTAAAGGGCCGACAGTGTCCATTCCCCATTTCATGAATGGCCATGGTGATAAAATGGAATTTAGTTGCTCGTCGGGTTAGTGGATCATGGGAGTGAATCTTTGGCACTTTTCATATTTTCGGACGAATTCTCTGGCATCTTTTTCCATGCTATTCCAATAGTAACCTGCTCTGATCACGTTTCGGACCAAGAAATCAGCCACGGGATGATTTCCACAAGTGTCCTCGCGGATGTCTCAAAGTACATAATCCGTGTCGCTCGATCCCAAGCATACCGCCAGGGGGGCCATTGAAAGTTCTCCGATACAGAGGCCCATTTTTGTCAAGTGAGAATCGGGCTGCTTTGGTTCGCAAGGCCCTCGATTCTTTTGGATCTGCGGGCTATTTCCCGTCTGTCAGATAAACAATATATTTATTTCTAGAATCCCATGTCAAAGTGGTGGAGTTAATCTCTACGTGACCTTCCTCGACCACTAATTTGAACAATTGGACAACAGCTCCGGGGAGTAGGTCTTCTTCTTCAGCAGAAGATCCTAGATTTGCGAGGGCATCGGCCTCACTGTTCTGCTTTCGGGGTATATGGACTAAGGTCCATTCCTTGAAGCGACATAATATGACCTGGATTTTGTCGAAGTACCTCTGCATCCTGTCCTCCCGAGCTTCATAGCTTCCATTCACTTGGCTCACTATAAGGAGCGAATCACATTTTGCCTCGATAGTCTCGGCCCCCAAAATTTTGGCCAATTCTATACATACAATCATAGCCTCATACTCTGCTTCATTGTGAGTCTATTTTGCAGTTTTTATGGATTGTCTGATTATGCCACTGACGGGCAGCTATAGGATTGTACTGAGCCCGGATCCTCTTATGTTTGTGGCACCATCTGTGAACAGGGTCCATACCCCAGAGGATGTTCCTGATTTCAATAAAAGTTCATTCTCTACCTTGGGTACGAGAGATGGTGAGAAATCATCCGCGAAGTCTGCCAGGATGTGGGAGTTGATGACCGTTCGAGGTTGATACTCGATATCATACCCTCCGAGCTTAATGGCCTATTTGTCCAATCGACCTAATAACTCGGGTTTATGTAGTATGCTCCGGAGGGGGTAAGTTGACAGAATGCAGATACGGTGGCACTGAAAATAAGGCTCCAGCTTACACGAGGCACTTATCAGTGCGAGAGCCAATTTTTCTGTATGGGGATACCAGGTTTCGGCGTCCCCCAATGTTCGGCTAACATAATAAACAGGAAATTATGTACCTTTATCCTCTCGAACCAGTACGCTGCTCAATGCTATTTCAAACACGGCTAGGTATAGGTATAACATTTTATCCTCCTTGGGTGTGTGCAGTGAAAGCGGGCTAGTCGGGTATTGTTTTAATTCTTCTAGGGTGTGTTGGCATTCTGGAGTCCATTTGAAGTTGCTCTTTCTTTTTAGTAGAGAGAAGAAATGGTGACTTTTGTCTGATGACCTTGATATGAATCTGTCAAGGGCCGCTATCCACCATGTTAGCCGTTGGATGGATTTTACATTGTTCAACACTGTGATCTCTTTGATGGCTCTTATCTTATCAGGATTGATCTCGATACCCTTGTTTGAAACCATGAAGCCCAGAAATTTGCCTGAACCTACCCCGAAGGCACACTTCTAAGGGTTAGCTTCATGTTGTAGCTTCTGAGGATGTCGAAAGATTCTTGCAAATGGGTCAGATGGTCCTCTGCGTGCAGGGACTTGAATAGAATATCATCAATATATACTTCCATTAATTTACCTACTTGATGCTCGAAGATTGTATTAACTAGGCGCTGGTGCGTTGCCCCTGCATATTTTAGCCTGAATGGCATTACGTCATAGCAATATGTATCACACTTTGTGATGAACGAGGTTTTTTCCCTATCTTCGATGCTCATCTGGATCTAATTATACCCCAATTAGGCATCGAGAAAGGTGGGGTCTCGTGGCCAGCCGTAACATCGATAAGACGATTGATATTAGGCAATACGAATGAATCTTTGGGGCACACTTTATTCAAATCTTTATAATCTATGGACATTCTTATCTTGTTCCTTTTTTTGGGAACTACTACTAGATTAGCCTTCCATTCGGGATACTTTCCCTCTCTAATGGATCCGATTTTAAGAAGTTTGGCTACCTCCTCTTTGATTAAGGCATGTTTTACCTCGGACTCCGGTCTTCTCTTTTGCTTTATGGGTTTGAATTTGGGATCAATGCTCAGCTTGTGAGAGGTTATTTTCGGCGGGATTCCTGTCACATCTAGGTTTGACCAGGCGAAACAGTAGATATTGTTACTAAGAAATTGTATAAACCCTATCCTGAGTTCAAGGGTTAACCCCGTTCCCAAGTATACCTTACTATCCGGGAGATGCTCGGTTAAAATGGTCTGCTCTATCTCTTCGACTGTTGATTTGGTCGCATCCGATTCTTTGGGGGCGATGAAAGTTTGGGGGGCGAAGAAATCTTACTCGTTGTCTTCGAGGGTCTATATATTTCTCTCCGCGTTCGAGATCGGGCATGTGGAGGTTGGCGCCTCATGGTGGACCGCAAATATTTCTTCTGCTTCCTGCTGCTCTCAATGTATGGTTGTGATGCCATACTTCATGGGAAACCATATCACCTGATGAAAAGTTGAGGGTACTCCTCTCATGCTATGTATCCAAGGCCTGCCGAGTAATGCATTGTACCTCATGTCACCGTTCCCAAGTATACCTCACAATTTTTATATAGTTATTCTTCCGCTTTGTCATAGGGTTTTTCATTTCTTCAAGCACAAAAGGTGTTGGTGCTGACCCTTGCTTTGATCTATTAGTCTTACCATAGTCATGGTAACCACTTCGGGGCCGGCCCGACAGGGTGCAGGGAGTGCTGCTCCCGGCACTCAGGAGCTGCGGGAGTTTTCTCTGACGATGGTGTCTTTGATAAAAGGGGAACATATGGAGATGGTGAGAAAATACTGTGGATGGAGTGAGGGGATAACACTGTAGGTGCTTCCCCTGGATGAGAGTATCTTTTCACGTTTGGTCCTCTTGATAGGGTCGTGCTTGATTTTTGCTTGAAGTATCGGGTTGCTTTGGCGCAGATACATCCGTCATTTCGGTGGGTGGTGCTAATGATGAGGTCTTTTGAGGAGAAGGTTGGTCTTGAATTCACGCTTAACCATCTTTTCAGGCTGTATCGACCTTTTCATCACCAAGTCTTGCTAACCCTGAAGTGCCGCTCGTCCACGCCCTTTATTGTCGATGACAAAGATGATGGGGATCGGGGATGGGACAGTTGGTTTGCCCGGATTCGGACGGCCAACATTATCCTCGTGGATCTTTTTCCATTTCCCGAAGAGTGGAATTATGCACATGAGTGGAGCGTCTGGTGCTTTCTCAGATTTTGCCTATAGCGAAAAGTAGTTGAGTAATAATGTTGTCTCTCTTGTTGCAGCAACTTGGATGCCGAGCGAATTCCTTGACCTACCCGGCTGGGTCTAGAGGCTGGTGGCCCATTCGATCTGCAATGAGCGTCGGTTGCGAGCCGTATTTGATGCCGGATGGGGACTGAAATACCAAGGTACATGCGCATGCTACCTTTACCTTGGCCTTCGCATATTTGAGGCAACATTTTCCCCTTTTATTTGTACTGGATTTGCCGCTTGCAGATATTGGACGATTTCTTGGGATGAGGTAGTGCTCTTCCAAAGAGGGGAAAGAGGCGTCGGCCTTTGACGCGAGGGAAGTCGGTGATAATATGGACTGGTACCCATAGTGTGATGGAGCTTTTAGTTGTGCTGGACGAGCTCGAGTTCTCGAGAAGAAGGCATCGTCTGAGTCTGCTGTTCCCAAAGAATTTGATTCCCAAGCGACGATACCCCCTAGCGCATATGCTTTGCCTAAGGTCGATTATTCTAGGGCCGAAGAGGCAGGATAACCAGGAGTGTGTTCTGACTTCGCGGATGTCCGTCAGCTTCACTTCATGGTGAGGTTAGGTGTATTTTTCATGTATTACCTGTCCTCCTCCCTCTATTGAGCTTTTCTTGTGCAGGCCTGTGATAGGCTTATGTCTGAGCTTCTCCGACAAGGGTCCAGGCTTCAAAAAATTCAGGGTGAGGGAGAGTCCCTTAGGCTTCTTATGAAGGAGAAGAAGGTCGAGTTGCTGCATTGGCGATATGAGGCGTATCGAAGCTCAAATTATGAAAGCTATTTGATGGAGCAGGTAATCTTGTGTAGCTCGCACTTTGCTCTTTTTGGCCCTTAAGGTTAACCCCCTTTTTGTTACATTAGCTGCAGAAAAAGATGGAGGCCTTGGAGTACCTCGAGGGTGATATCGACCACGTTAGGAGTGCTTGTGGCGAACTAAGGGCTCAGGTGCAAGCTCAAGCATCAGAGGAGAGGGTCAACTCGGCCAAGGTTTCCGCCTTAGAGTTTCAAATTCGTTTGACTTGAGATAATGCTATGGTCCAAGCGGACATGATCAAGAAACTCGAATCTGATCTCTTGAAGATCAGGGCTGAGATAATTGATGCCCGGGATAAAGCGGCGCAAAGCCGAACCAAGGCTGATTAGGAGATGACAATTCGTATGAAAGACGCTGCGGATGCTCAAACAGAGCTTGAGCAAACACTCGGCCAGGAGAAGCGAATCGAGGAATATGTCCGTTACAGATCCTGACGAGAAGTACTCGAGGAGATTAGTGCTAGGAGCTTCTTTGTCTTAGAGGAATTTGCTCGAGCAAGGGCGGATGAGCGTGGCGCACGGTCACTTCTTACTGTAGAGGAGAAGAGCGAACACAGCAAGCTATAGCCCCTAGCATAGATTTTGTCGCTTTGTATTTGATATATGTATAACACGTCTGTAGATGGAGAGTGCACCCTTTTTTTTCATATGTAATATAAGGGGAAACTTGAAGCTTTATTTCTTCTGCATCTCTTTTCTGTTATTGCTTTTGACCAAGCAAGCTGGTTTTGGTATTTTGCGAGATCCTCGTAGGTTCGAAACTGATCGGACAGGCCCGGGGGCTCTTAAGTGCGATCCTTGACATGAGCAGGTGTTGGGGCCTCTGTGCTTTGCCTGCTTGTTTAGGCTTAGTCTCCTAGTCGCGCTTTGACTCGAGCCTTCCTGCCCTTAAATCATCCATGTCATTGTGGGAAGGTAGGAATTGCTCCCATTTCTTGCCCTTGGGCATTTGTCGTTTAGACTATTTTGGGTCCAGTCTCAGAGTCGCATTGCGATTTGAGCTTTAATTGACCCTCATGTTTTTTCCTGCTTGCATGGGTGGATGGCGATGGCCTTTTGTTCTTCGGGTCGAAGTGACCTTAGAGGTGGGTGTCCCGGAGGCTCACTCGGTTGGCGATAGTGGCATTTATGTCGTGCCCTTAGGAATATTGTAGTTTAGCCTTTTTGGGTCTAGTCTACAAATCGCGTTGCAAATCGAGCTTCAATTGACCATTAAGCTTTTTCTTGCCTGCATGGGTGGATGATGGTGGCCTTTTGTGCTTTGGGTCGAAGTGACCTCATGGGCGAGTGGCCTGGAGGTTCGCTCGGCCGGTCGATAATGGCTCTTCTATTGTTTGGCCTGGAGGTTCCCTCGGCTTGTCTGGGGAATAAGATGTTGAAAAGATATCCTTTTATTGCTTGGTGCAGACATACATTATTTCATCGTCGTGAGCTCGAGCCGCGCGGCTGAGGCTTCTCGGACTATTTGACTTGGTTTATAATTCTCGATCGGGATTTAGTCTGCCGTTTCTCGGTCCTCCCGAAGGGGAAGTTCCCTTAGGAGCAAATCATCGCTTGTGGTTAGACTGTAGAAGAATGTTTGTGACCTTATCGGATCCTCCTCTAGGTGTATGTTGCTCCGCTAATAATCTTGCTGACAAGGCCCTCTTTGGAGCCGAAGCTCGACTGAGGGGAAAAAGCACCCACCTTCTTTTTAAGGCCTAGGGATCTCTGGGTAGAGTTAGAACCTTCGAATATCCCGGCCAGCTGTCTGCATACAGGTTCGTTAAAAATAACAAGGGAGTAAAGCAGTTCTTCCTCACCGCGGGATGTATAGGTGATGTTTTGAGATTTGTTATGTTCCTATCCTTTTGTGGTGTGAGCCCTTGTTCATCCCTCCACCTGTCTTATCGGGCTTAGCCGAAGATGTGGTTTGCTTACCCTTTGATCCTTCCAAGGGTGGGGGCATTGATACCGGCGACGTGCCATATGGTGAAAAGTTTTCTCTCGTCGCGTATTACTCCCCGTCAATACATTTTATTTCTGCCTTTTGTGAGGGATTCCATCCTTTAGGCGAGATGGTGTCCTCGGGTAAGGTGCCAGCAGTCATCTGAATAAGAGGTCCATACTTTGCACCTACTCTAATGGTATAAAGCTCGACGTCCCGGCCTGAGCTCAGACGGGCTATATCAAGAGAATGGTCTTTGTGGCGATGCGTCATTTGGAGTCCGCCATGGATTCGAGATGCGGGGGTGATTCAGTCCATTAGTTCGGATCGCCCTACTGACTTTGGTCCGACATCATTGGTGTATGTGACCAAACCACCTAAATTCACGAACACATGTTTTATTTGAGATAAATCAAATGAGGGAGAGGGTTACCAATACGTCAGTGTGACGCCGGGACGGAGTTTTGGTGCCCTTTTCCCTAGGAGTAAGGGTGTCCTCCGAAATATTTCCCGGATGGTGAACATTTTCACTTCCCGTGTTATGAGTCCTCGGAGAGTGTCGCCACTCCTTCACTTTCGTGGTAATACGTCATGGTTTGTTCACTTCATTATTCCCGGTTACCTTCCATCCTTGGGGCTGGATCCGAGCCTAACCGCTCGATGGGGGTAACACAGTTGTCGTCTTTCCGAGATGGGGGTAATTTTTTACCCCGCGGATGCGCACGAATTGCGGTTCCCACATCGGGTTGTTGTTCTTTTGAAAGGGTCTTAGTCGAATAGGCGTGACTTGCTCAGCGTCCCTATTTTCGCTTATGTTGATCACAATATTTGGTAGAGCAATGTTGAAATCGTACTCTGTTGGGCGGGGCTCCTTTACCGGTTGTGCCTCGTCAGATCCGGTTCCACTGAAGGTTCCTCGAGGATGTTGCCCTCAAACTATTTCCCTAGCGTTGTGAGGTAGGTTGCATCTTATGGAGTTACTCCCATTCAAGGCGCATGGTGGTACCTTTATCTGTTTGGCATCAACTTCTTCACTTGGACCCTGCTCGGGTATACCGGGCCAGTAGAGGCTTCCAAACGGTTGTCCATGGACTTGATTCATGGCCGGTGCCGGGTACAGACATATGGCTAGGTCTCGGCTGGGTATCTTATTAAGCGTTGTTTGAAAATACCTAGAGTCGTTGGGCATGATTCGTTTAAACTTTGAGCAAAAGCGAGGGCTGTCTATTCATCCAAAATTGGGAGCGATCTCATTCGTCCTATCAGGGAATGAGATGCGACTTCCAGTGGTATTTTATTCTTTCTTTGTTCGGCCTTCGACGTGTTGGTCTCTCCCATTACTGCTTTGATGGCAACGATGTGTGCTTTTGCAGAGGGATCTACTGGTACACTAAGCGAGTTTATGAGGTCGGGCGCTAGGCTGCTGTGTAACACCATGGTTTCTTTCGAGTGTGTTTTCCCGAACTTCTTCAACGAGATGGTCTTGAACTTACCATCTTTAAGGTCGATGCCTTTCCCCGTGCATGTCTAGGTAGTGGTGCACTCGTCGAGATTCAAGGCCCTATCGTACCTAGGGAGTTCTGGCACTCCAAACTTTCTTAAAACGGGTTCCGGGACCGCTTCCCTGGGGTGAACTATCACATGAACCTCCACGAGCCTGACTTGATCATTTTGGAGAGTTCCCCAAGAATCTTCGCTATGGCGGGCTCTGTTATCGACCATTGTTGCTTGATCTTCCTTGTACTCATTCGGCGTAGGGAGCTGTTTTCAGCGCAACTGTACTGGTAGTCTTCGGATGGCTCTGTAGCTGAGCGATAGCCAACTACTGTGCCGACAATATTTCAAAAATGTCATAAAAACTAACTTCTTGTGTTTCCCGAGCCGGGGTTTGTTGGGCTTCCTGTTGGTCGACATGCCGAATGCTCCCATCGGTGTGTGAGGCTTTGTCAACCTGCTACGCACCTCGCGAACCTGCATCTGCTAGAGTTGGTCTGGGCGCATTATCGGGATTCAGTAGTGGTATTCCGCTAGCCGGGACAGCCACGCCATTTTCCCCGTGATTCTCGAGAAGGTTATTCTCAACTCCGTCTACCAAGGTACACATTTTGACCTGAAATCAAAGGATCTTGGGCAAGAAAAAGCGTCAAAGATAATGTGTGTTTTTTCAATAAAACTAGCAAGAAAATAATCATTATTATTTTTAGCCCCATGGTGGGTGCCAAACTATTTACAGTGAAAATGGTAACGATAATTAAATTTATAAATGGGATTCTAAAAATACGTGATCTATTCATGAGATAGTTGTTAGAGCAGTTGATGCTAATAATCACATCTAGCTCTCTCTGAACTGCCTCAACACATTAGGGTTGTGAGGCTCGAGGTCATATATAATGAATTTACGCTCGGGTATTATCTTCCTCTCGGGCCACCACTCTCTGAGCTTGTGGTAGGCAACCTCTCTCACAAACCGGTCCAACCATTTCTCTCATTTTCTAGCCCTATGTACCTTACCTTACTTGGTGCTTACACGCTTCTACTGCTTCCCCTTCTTCTATTACGGGACCCTCTCTGGTAGTGAAGCTGTAGGAAAGGTGGTGTATTGATTTCCACTACCTTCAGCTAAACCCTCATAGAACTCAGAAGTTATACGCACTGAAGCCTGAGCAGTGGGGGAGGTTTGAGGTGTATCTCTCAACCTATTTCTCTCCGGCCAGTCAGGAACATACTCTGGCACGGGTAGCCAACTGGTACCTGTCCTATTCAATGAACATGGTTTTATAATATGGAGAAGTAGCATGCTTACTTCTCAATCCGCTAAAAATAAACTAGAACTATTAGATGGGAGAATTGGCAACCTCTTATCAAATCTCCCCATTACTCCTATTGGGAGTGATGTAATGATATGGTCAAGTCTTGGATCATCAATTCTGTTTTCAGAGACACAGCCACCAATGTCATGTGTTTTAAGACTTCAAAGGAGGTTTAGACTGACATCAATGAAAGGTTTGGACAGTCGAGTGAGTCTAAATACCTTCAAGATCAGAGAGAAATCGGTTGAACTGTCATATAGTCATCTGAGACAGCCACGTACTTCACCAAATTTAGGAGTCTTTGGTATGAATTAAATTCTTCATATGTAGGACCTATATATTCTTGTGGAGCTCTTCCCAAGTTTATAGAAGACCCATAAATCTCCTAATTTTTTAATGGACAAAATGATTCATATTCAATTGTAAAAAGTGCTATTATGATCATTAATCCTTTACCACCAATAAGCAAAACTTATTCTCTTCTATAGACAGATGAGAGTCAGAGAGAAATTCAAACCTCAATTCCAAACTTCTCTAAATAATCTGCCTCATTCTCTACATCTTCAACCATACCAAAGAGAAATTTCAATGAACTGTATCAATTTTGACTCCAAGAAGAATATTTCTCCTGTTTCTTGTAAGTATTGCAAGAAACCTTGACACATAGTGGAGAAATGCTACAAACTTTATGGTTTTCCTACAGATTTCAAGTTTATGAAAGGCAAGAAATCAGCCTCCTATGTCTAGTTTGACATTCCACTCAGTCAGTCTACAATTTCTCCACAATCATTTACTAAAAATTCTGCTCATGGTTTCACTAGGGAACAATATCATCACCTGATGACTTTATTTCAGTAAGTCCAGGTCTCTCCTAGTTTTGGTTATGATAATTTCCATGTTGAGGAATCTTGGTTTACATATTTTGTAGGTTTTTTCATTACTTATGCTGTAGATTCTACTACTTTTCATGTATGTACATCTTCTCAATTAGGTGTAAATTCTTGGATATTAGACTCAGGGGCAACAAATCACATGATACCACACAAACACTTACTTCACAACCTTGTATCTTTACCTAAACCCTTTCTTGTTACTCTACCTAATAGATATAAAGTTAAGGTTTTGTCAACCAGTTCTTTACATCTCAAGAATGATATAACCTTACTTAATGTCCTTCTTGTACCTTGCTTTCATTTTAACCTAATCTCTATACACTAATTAATCTTTCAGTTGGATTGCATAGCTTAACTTAAGAAATTTAATTACTCTTTATATAGCCCTTCTCTTAAGAGGCCACTGATAATTAGTAAGGTTGCTGCGAGATTGTTCTATCTACACCCTGATGCTGACTTGTTCCCATCTCAACATGTTTCATCTTCTTTTTCTAATTTTGTTTCTTATAATAAGTCTGATTGTCTTTCAATTTCTGTAAATACTCTTCCATGTAATCAGACACCTGCTATAAATAAAATGGCTTTGCTTTGGCATCATAGGATAGGACATATGCCTTTCCATAGAATGACATCTATTCTTTTCTATCTAATAAAATCTCTTCCAAACAGTATTTTATATAATCTATATATCAAATGGCTAGGCAACGGAGATCAACGTAAAGTAAACTTAAGTTGTAGCAACAACAACATATTTATACATATTACTGCTATATTAATATATGCTATATTCATATGTTGTTATTGCTAAAACTAAAAAATTAATATTGCACTACATCTTATATAACTATATATTTTATTTTTAAATGTGTTATTTTAATTTTTAATCGAATAAAATTAAATTTTCAAATAATCGAGTGATGAAGTACCTGAGTAAAGTACTAATAAGGTGACCGAGAATAAAATATTTAAGATTATGTGTGTGCGCGCTATATATATATATATATATATATATATATATATATATATATATATATATATATATATATATATATATATAGTGTGTGTGTGTGTGTGTGCAAAATTAATTAAATATTGAATATTACAATTTAGGATGTTAAATCAATTAAATATTATGTACATATATGTATATATGCATACACAACTAGAATATAGTGTCCATATAAAAGTAATTTGAAAACGCGCACACACACGCATCAATGTATTAAATATTAATTGTTTAAAAGCTATTTATATAGTTGACTAAAACCGATCGACTTCAGACGGTATTTTCATTAAATTAATATTTTAAAATAAAAGTTTTGACCGAATTCGATCGGAAATATTTAATTAAAACTTATTTCGGTTGGTAAATTAAATATATACAATTTTTGTTATATTAAAAAAAGATTAACTAGGGTGAGAAAGAATACTTTCAAATAAACAGACTGATTTCGGTCGGTATATTTTAAAAAATTTAATTAAATTTTTTTTTTGGTAGAGAATATGCAAGTATTACCTGGTCTTGGCAAAAGATTGACCAATTTCCGACCGACATCGATCGGAATTTTTATATCTTTGTTGTGGGATCACTATTTCCGTTATCAAAAATATTTTGTTTTACTTTTGCGACCAATTTACTTATTTTTCGACCGATTTCAGTCGAGTTTTTTTTCGTCCGATTTCGGTCAGTATTCCGTGGACGGGTTTTGCAAGTTTTCTAGTAGTATAATGAAAAACTTTTCAACGTGAGTGTTTAATTTAATAATCAATGGGTTATTAGCAATTAATTAACTTTTTTTTCTTTTTGCGTGTCTCCTATTTTTCTTCTTTATTTTCATTAGACTATATATTGTCCATTGGTTACTTCTTTCCTTTTTTCTTTGTTGATTTTTGAGTGTTACTACATCAAGTATAAAGAAATAAAAAACTCCTTCAATGTTAGAAATTATAGGGAAAATGTTTAGATGGTGGGCTGGACGGTGACAATGACGTCCACCACCGTAACCACTACTTACCAGAGAATGAGTCGAAGACTACGGTAAATCCTCTAAATACGACATGAAGTTTCCTCTGAAATGAAGCAATAGAATCTGCATAGTATAATTAGTGAACAAAAGGATATCTGCTGCATGGAAATTTCACTTCAATACCCTAAGGTCAATTGGTCAAAAATATTCAAGGTTGGTACATATTATAGTCAAACAAAGCAATGAAGAAAAAAGACTGCACGCCTGGAATGAGTGCAATGTATCAAAAGTTTTAAGTGAAAAGGAAATACACAAATAAAAGAATATACTAGTAACATATTATTACCGCATGGTTGCCTTGGCTTGCTTTATTAAGATCATGATGATCAAAAGAGATTTTGCGCGTCTACTTTCCATAAGCATATTTATGTATCACTTTTCAATTTCAGTGCACCCTCTTCCTTACTAAACAAACTTTTTCCTAGAGTCTTTAAAAGGTTCAAAACTATATATTCTCTAACTAGAATACTATATTCCTTAAAAGAAATGGAATTTTCTATTTCAAAAGGAATAATTCCCAATTTTAATTGATGCAAATAATGTCAATTGACTTAATCGGATATGAACACACTGATTAATTTCTTTGCTAAAGTCAAACTACACTAAGACTTGGGACTAAGGAATCATGTTTACTTTGAAATAACATTTTCTTTATAAGGAAGTTTCATGTGTCTATTCCACTAGCTAATTTGTCGTCATTTATTGTCCAAATTTCTATCTTAATTAATTGATTGAAGAAAAAAGATGTCTCATGACAATTTCAGTGCACCAATGCCATGGATTGGAAGATATATTGTAGCAGCATCTTTGATTTGCATACTTTCAATGGCAGCAGATGCAATACAAGGACTTAAAAGGAGCAAGTTTTGGCTCCCATGCAGATTTTTCACTCTAAATGCAGCTTCATTAACGTTGTTAGGTGTTGCAGTGAAGTTGCCACTGGATTTAAACAATCCCATGCCAGGGGAAGCTGATCAGATGGCCAAACTTAGCAGTGTTGTTTTCATGTCTACAACAATGGCTAACTTTATGCCTTCGCTCGCGCTGATGGATAACAAAAATATCTTCACGAACATGGTAGCGTTGGGTATTCTTGTAATCACCCTTGCTGCAAATGTATGCATTGAGTTAGCCACTGGTGTTATCTACTCTGACAAAATAGAGCATATTGTGGTTATGATATCCATTGTTTCTCTATTTTTGATCATGTGCTTCTCAGCGCTGACAATTCCAACAATTAAAAGCTATTTGGAACTGAAGTACAGAGAAAGAGGCCAAATGATTGCATTTGAAGATTTAGTAGAAGGTACTGAAAAACCTGCAGTAGTGAAACTGAAAGAAAATTTGAGTAAATTTTTCCTCATGGCAGAAACTGGAAATCCACAGTTTGTGATGGCACGCTCAGCTACTTGTGCTGCTGCTTGCGCCATTTGTTGTCTGAACTGTGTCCTATTACTGGAAGTGTCACTCCGTGATAACCTATTTGGTGCACATGTGAAGACCATGTCAGATTACAGAAGATCAACATATTGCATTTCGAGGATTCAATCCGTTGGAGTGACAGTAGGGACAGTTTCCTCACTTATCAGATGGTTTGCCATAGCTAGAATTAAATCTTCAAAAACATGCATAATGAAGATTGAAGTAGAAAACTATTGGCTTGATAGACTGAAGGATTGGAAAGAAAGTCCTTTTGCACTGCAAATGATCAATAATCCAAAATACAGAAAGTTAGTCCAGCAGATACAAAATATAATATTGGGACTTTGTATAAGAGTACAAATTCTGATTGTGGTAGCCAGCAAGTTGATGCAACTATTCTCTGTTATCCTACTAAGGTTACTATGTTCGTGGTGCAACAAAATCAAAATCAGAAGAGAATCTGAAGGTATAATTTGTCGGTATGTTTTGCATCTAGAAGGAGAGGGGGAACTGACTCAAGTGATGGCAAACAAGAGAGATGACACAACTTGGATGATGGAAATTGGCAGAAGACAGCAGCCAAAACATTTAATTGAGTTTTTACAGAAGTTGGCTGCTTTTAGAGGAGTAGGTACAATTGAAAATAACCAATTTCTATTTCCACAGTTTCAAGTAGTGCCACCTAGTGGTTGGAAATTGCCTATTGTAACTCTAACAACTATTGCCACTACAATTCCCAACATTGATCAACAAATGATGGAAAGCCTCTTACTCAGTGTCAGTCAAGGTCTCAGGTATGTCAGCTACATTGAGGATGTCCTTGGAACCAATAGAAATTCGGAGAATTATAAACGAGCAGCAGATGTAGCATGGTTAGAGGTTTATCTAAATCGTAGGTGGCTCAATCAAGACCTACAAACAATAGCTAGTCAAGGAAAAACATGCAAAGGGATTCTTCAGAATTTTGCAGACATAGCCCAAAACTATGCTATGGGATTGAAGGATGATTTTACAAAAGATGGCTACTCAAGAAAACCAGCCAAGGTTATAGCAGCAAATTCTATGTATCAAATTAGCAAAATCATACTGCAGGATGGTGAAAAGATTAATGATGATGAGACAGAAGTAGGATTTTTCAAAGATATATCTATGATGATTGCAGACGTTGTAGGTGCTTGTTTGATTAATATGCCTTGTGCTATTACTAAAAAGTGTTCTGCCGGTGCCATAGAGAAGAGGGAGGAAAATGTTCAACAAGCTATTCATCTTCTTGGTGAAGCCGAAGAATTAATAAAATGCCTTCAGCAGGATGAGAAAGTGATGACTCCAACTTCGTCTAACAGTAACTCAGACTCTTCAAGTTCAGAGGAAACTCCAATAGATATTGAGTAGTGTTGGGCTATTTGCATATTTGGCCTCAGGCCCAAAGTGGAGAATGCGATATCTACAGGTCCAATGTCTATTTATCTGTATCGCATTCGTTTGTTAAGAAAATAAAATAGCCTTTTCTTTTATTTTAGCTTAGTGGGTTGATATTATAATAGACTGTATTTCTGGGTATTATATATAAAGGAGGAGGCCCAACTTTAATGGGTTGAGCAACTTATTCTCATTTACAGATTTTGTGTTGGTCGAAATTCTGTCTAAGAAGAACCTTCTCGAACCCTAACCCCCATGGATGAAAACCTTCATTTCCTCTGATTTTGCTAGTTAACATGGTATCAGAGCAGGGATTTTGTTAGCTCCCGTTCTCCTACATCGTCCGATGTTACCCTTGTTCAATTTCATATTGTTTTTCTGTCTTCGTCAAATATATGCGTCTTCACCGATTTTGAGAAAATTTTGAGGTGTTTCAGTGTGGCTTTTCTCTTTTCTATCATCGGTGTTCTTTCGATTTACAGATTTTATGGGGTTTGCTCGAACCTTCAAACTTTATCGAAGAACCTAGGGTTTCTCGGTCAGACCTAGAGTTTATGCTGCTAAAGGCCCTTGCTTCTTCAAGTCGCGAAGAAGTCTAGTATTTTTGTTCCTTAGTTGTTTGTTTTCTTCATTGCGTGAAGAGTATTGAGTTGATCTTTTTTAAACATTTGGTAGTTGATGTTATTTGGTTGATATGGGTAGTCTTGATCCACATATATCCTCTTCGTCTTCCTCGTCTGTTTATACACATGATCCTTCTTCCCCGTTATTTTTTCTCTCTACTGATGTACCTGGGGTTTCTCTTTTTGCGGTACCATTCTCGGGGAATGGGTTTGGTGGTCAGAACCGTAGTCTGGCTGTTTCATTATCGGATAAAAATAAGTTTGGTTTTATTGATGGGACATATGTTAAGCCTCCTGAGAATTCTCCTCAGTTTAGACAATGAGATCATTGTAATAATATGGTCATATCATGACTGACCAACTCACTCTTACTAGATATAGCTGAGATTGTACATCATTCAGATACTGCTGAAAGTAAATGGAGATAACTTAATAACAGATATGGGACAGTAAATGTGACTAAGGTGTTTGAATTTAAAAGAGAACTAGCATCCACATACCAGGGATCTCATGACATTCCTTCCTATTTAAAAAAAAAATTAAGAAATATGGGATGAATTGGGGGTTATACGTAGTAGTCATGCAAATTCTTGTAATTGTGCTGCTAAAGAAGGTTTACAAACAAAAAAAA
>MU775203.1:13891-31503 GCA_026770625.1 Nicotiana glauca | reverse complement strand
AAAAAAAAAAAAAAAAAAAAATAGGACAAAGTATAGCAGTTTCTCATGGAGTTTAAATGAGGTTTATATGAGTGTTAGAAGCAATATGTTGATGATACATCATTTACCTTCTCTTAGTTGTGTTTTTAATATACTTCTACAAGATGAAAAACAAAAGCAAACCAGTACAAATCCTCAGTTCCATCCCGAATCTTCTTCCTTCAATGCTAATTCTAATGGTGTCTAATTCACTCAGCCTCAGCTATAACAAAGGCAATATAATCAAAGGGGATCCTTTGACCAATCTAAGCTAGTAACATCTGTAGGTATTGCGAAAAATCAGGGCACTTGATTAACAAGTGCTACAAACTTAATGGATTTTTCCAAAACTTTAAATTCACCAAAGGCAGAAAGACAGCTGCAAATGTGGTAGAATCTGACTTCACTTCTCCACATAATGTTTCTACTAATTCTATGTCAAATTCAACTCAAAATCAGGTTGATCAAGGATCTTTGGTACATGGGTTGACCCAAGAGCAGTATGCTTAATTGATATCGTTGCTTCAACAAACTCAGGCTTCTGATTCTGGACCTCCACTCAACACTTTAAGTTCTGCCAACTTTGCTGGTACTTTACTGCCTAAGAATGTTGTGTATAGCTCTAATTCTTAATTGCAGAGTATATTAGACGCTTTAACCTGGATAGTAGACTCAGGTGCATCTGACAACATTACATCTAATAAAAAATGTCTCACTAACACCACACCTTTGCCTATTCCTTTTCTTGTTTCTCTTCCACATAGATACAAGTTTAAAGTTACATGTACATGATCATTTGCTTTAACTAAGTCTATCATCCTTCACAATATCCTTTATCTACCTTCATTTAAGCATAATCTCATTTCTGTATATAAAATTACTGAACAATTTGACTGCATAGTTCAGTTTACCAAAATCTCATGTATTATTTAGGGCTCTTCTCTGAAGAAGTCTTCTTGGTAAACTGGACAATGGCTTGTAAAAGTTTATTTGGGAACAGTCATCTTAACTCCCACAACAATCATTTCAACAATAACAATCTTTGACAAATGTTTCAAACAGCAACAACTTTTCATCTTTGTGTAACTCTAGTTATTTTTCTCCTTCTTCTGTACATTTAGATTATGCCATTTGTAATAAAGCTGCTATGAATGAAACATATGTTGTTTGGCATAACAAACTTGCTCATGTTCCTTTTGTTAGAATGAAGAGTATCTCTGAAATCTCCTCCAATATTTCTTCTACCCAATCCTTCCCTTGTACAATTTGTCCCATGGCTAGGAAAACTAGATTGCCATTCCCAGAAAGTTCCATTCACACTTCCAAACCCTTCCAACTCATTCATGTTGATACTTGATACTCCTACTTATTCTAGCTCTAGATACTTCCTCACCATTGTTGACGATTTCTCTAGAAGCACTTGGACTCATCTAAAGGCTTCTGAGAGCAATACATTTTCCTTGCTTAAAGCTTATGTTTCTATGGTAAAGAGTCAGTTTCATGTTACATTACAAAACAATAGGTCTGATTATGCATTGGAACTAGGTTCTAGTCTTAATCATAATTCCTTCTTCTCAGAACGTGGGATTATTCATCAGACTAGTTGCCCCCACACCCCTCAAATAAATGGTATGGTGCAAAGAAAGTATAGAACACTACTTGAAGCCTCAAGAGCTTTACTTTTTCAGTCCAAAGTTTCTGTCACGACCCAAAATCCACTAAGGGTCGTGATGACTCCGGACACTGTTATCAGGCAACCCAACCAAATTACTTGATGAAGTTCTCATTTTAACAATCTTGAAAACCAAGATTTTCCTTCAATATTTATACATAAAAAGATAACCGCTTCAACCCGAATTAAATAATAAGCAATCAATACAAGAATATTTCAAAACCATCCCAGAACCTGGTGTCACAAGTGCATGAGAAATTTCTAAGATATAATATAATAAAACATCCGTTCGGAATATAGTAGACAGAAAGTAAATACAATATACTGAAAGGGACTATACTAGTTGCGGGCCGCCTCGAATAATGCAACTCACCTAGTCCCAGTATCATACGTGCTGCTACGCCCAATAGGCCACTAATAACACATGAGCCTGTGCAACAAAAATTTACAGAAGTGAAGTACGAGTACAAAAATAACGTGTACTTAGTAAGCATCCCATCTAATCTCGAAGAAGTAGAGATGAGAGTCGACTTCGACACTTACTAAGGGTCCAATAATGTGATGTCAATAATACATGAACTCGTGGATTCATATAAACATGATTCTAATCCAATAGAAGGAAACAAGTAACAATTATTTCTTTTATAGGAAATTTCCGAAATTCCTTTTAATTATTTATCCAAATATTCTCAAGTCAGGAAGAGGCAATAACAACTTTATTAAGTTCAATGTAGCAATAAAAGCATGCTAAAATCATGCCGAGGCGTACGGTCTGCTCCAACAGAAAATAAACTGTGCAATGCCGAGGGTCGAACGGCGCGAACCATAGATTCATCTATTACCCCGCTTGCGGACTATCCATGCGACGCGGTCAACATGAAATAAACAACCCCCCTGCTCGCGAATCATACGTACGATGCAGGTACACATAGAAATACATGCTCTGATAGCCAATTAAAAATTTATCGGGGAATATTTATTCAAATAAAAGCCACTTTATCTTTTAAAAATTTAAGAAAGAAGTTTAATCTTTTTTTTTTTGAAATTATTTATTAATTCGATGTGTTTTAAGCAATTCGAGCTGACAATAACTTTACAATTCATCCAAGTATAGCATGCTTTTGGGTCCTAGACTACCCGAACAATAGCATAATAGTAGCTATGCACGGACTCTCGTCACCTTGTGCGTATGTAACCCCCCCAAAAATAGGAGCACATAACCAATTAATTCACCTATAGGGACAATTCCCACTTACAAGGCTATAAAGGAGACTCACCTCACTCAGAAGATCCATGACCGGCATTCCATGCCCTTCTGAAGACTCATATTGATGCACAACGCTCCAAAACTAGCCAATGATTATGAAAATCCATTAATATACGATAAACATCTCATATTAATCCAATTTATAACAATTCCTAACCCCAATCGAAAAGATGACAAAAACGCCCTTGAGCCCACGTGCCCCGATTTCCAAAATTTTTGAAGAATAAGTTTACCCATATCCTGACGAACTCAAATATATAATTTTCTCTAAATTTCATACCCAAAATCGTGGTCACAATCCAAGAATACTAATTTTCTAGGTTTTCCCTCAAACCACAAGTGTTCTACGAGTTTAAATGTCTAAATCCATATATAAACCTTGTATTTAACTCAAAACCAGTAGAAATCACTTACCTCATGCTTGGTGATGAAAATGACCCTCCGAAGTTGCTCCAAAATCGGTTCCCAAGGAAGAAATGAAGTGAAAATGAGCCAAAACCCAATTTTAAAAGAGCACTGCCCAGGCGACCCTTCTATTTGATTGTAAACATAGCTTCGCGATCGCATAGGCCAACTCTGCTGCCTCCCTAATTCCTTGTGTGCGATCGCGACACCAACCCTGCAACGGTATAAGCCCCAGCCTTCCTCCTCTGTGATCATATTGCACCTCATGCGATCGCATTGGTCAAATTCCAGGTCCCTCAACTCTTGCTCTATGCGATCGCAGACCCTCTCCCGCGATCGCATAGAGTAAAAACCTGTTGCACTTATACCAGAAAAATAACAATCTTCACAAGGCAAAAATCGATCCGTTAACCACCCTGAATCCACCCGAGGCCCCCGAGACCCCAACCAGTACCAAAATACATCATGGACTTGCTCGAGGTCTCAAAGCATATCAAAAAATGCTAAAACCACGAATTGACCTCCAATTCAAGCTTTATGAACTTTAGAATTTCAAACTTCTACTTTCGATGTTTAAACCTATTAAATCAAGTCTGATTGACCTCAAATTTTGCATGCAAGTCATATTCAACATCATAGACCTACTCCAACTTTTGGATTAGGATTCCGACCCCGATATCAAAAAGTTCATTTATGGTCAAACTTCTCAAAAACCTTCAAATTTCTATCTTTAGCCAAATGACTCCAAAATGACCTACGGACCTCCGAATTCACTTCCGATCCCGCTCCCAACTCCAGAATCACCTTACGGAGCTATTTACAAACTCGAAATCCCAAACAGACATCGATTACACTGAAATGCACTTCAATCCAAACTTAGGAAATTTCTTTATAAATGCTAACTTCTACAATAGGCGCCAAAATGCTCTCGCGTTATCCAAAACCCAAACCGGGCATACGCCCAAGTCGAAAATCATCATACAAACCTGCTGGAACCTTTAGATACTGATTCCAAGGTCGTTTACTCAAACATCTCATCCTAGTTAATTCTTTCAACTTTAAGCTTCCGAAATGAGAATACCCTTCACAAATCAACCCCGAACTTCCCAAAATCCAATTCCGACCATGCGTACAAGTCATAACACCTGAAATAAAGCTGCTCATGGCCTCAGACTGCTGAACGACGTGCTAGGTCTCAAAACGACCGGTTGGGTTGTTACATTCTCTCCCACTTAAACATACGTTCATCCTCAAACGTCCTGAGAACTACACAGAAGTAGTCTAAAATCATTATTTAACACCTAATGCACCTTACCGTGCTATCACGACTTAGTTGAGCACATTAGCTCGATCAATTCTCAATATATCTCCTTTTGTTAAAGCAATTAAGCCTTAGAGCCCAATTCCAACATCTAGAATTCTATGCTAGGCCTTTTTCCAACATACACTCATCATATCAATCACTACACGTCGTAGCAAGACGTGACTACATACCTTAGCTGAATTCACACCTTGCACCATTTTACTCATAGGACCATAATAACATTCTCTGATCAATTTAGTCAAAATTCCACGAATTTGATGCTCTCATTGTACCGCATGACATACATAGGTCATGTTCTAACTATTACAATACCAACACAATGGATGAGATATGTATAAACTCATAACCACTGCCGAAACAACAATTGATTGGGTCTATACTCCTCGGTGCGTATCACCTCATTTCGATACACCCATAAAACTCGCATAAGGAGATATGCACCAAGCTAGATTGCTCATTTCAATAATATACCGAAAATCGGTCATAAGCACACTAAGTGCATAATTCCATCCTTGGGGGGACATATAGCGCCAGCAGCCACAATACTCAAGCGCAACTGAGGTGCGAAATTCGATTTGAACTCTCAAAAGTCATCCTGCTCATATAACATCATCTCTATGCAGACCTCAACACAAAAGGAATTCACCAAGCCGTCTCACAACTCGCACGATGCAATACGTCATTACATGAAATAGCTGATGACAAAATAACACCCTGACTACTCTTCCATTAAGGAGTACTAAGTTGAAATGAATACATCTGGCCTGATATAGAGCCCATATTTACGTTTAAATCCATCCACCGACCTCAAGTCGACCCTGATTGTACCAAACTAGGCCAATAACCCTTTAAAGGTCCATACTAACTTCTCTTTTCTCATAACACACAAGAACTACCATCACAACAGGTGTAATCCTCCGCAGTCCACAACCCAATAAACTGAGTTCCCTCTAGGAATATATTCTCAAATCAACGATATCATCATAACCTTCGTACTTGGTTTAAGTCTTTAATCAATCCAGTGACTACCTGCTATACTTATATAATCTTCATGTGGGATACACCTCCACAACCAACCATAACAAATATCTGGGTGGTACCTCCAAACCACCAGCCGCACAAACGCTGAAAGCGATCAAGAATCATTAACCAAGATGCAAAGCCCTTTTTTACAAAACACCGATCTCAGGTGATGCTGAAGACCACACCAACTTACCTTAAACATCGAAACTTCTTCCATGCTCATCCGAGCTCATGATATCTTTGTCAACACCAAACTGCTACCTTGATCTTCACTTCAAATTCCATACCACTCACTGCACCCAACATGCCAATATACGATAGAACTCATTTTTCATTATAGCTTCGGAACCACTGTTAGATTAACACTTCATTATATAAAACTTTCCACCTAACTCACTTCAAGATGACCACAACAGCACACAGGTGAATTCTCATGACCGTAGAATATGCAAATCTCTAAGCAGTGGTCAAAACCACCATAGCCCTTCCGGGCTCCACCTCCACATAACATGACACAACGGTAGAATACTTTTTGAATAACACTAACTACGGCAGCTGACAAGCATCGCACGCACCGTCATAATTCACTTGCATAAATTGATCACGCTGAACGAACTGATCATTACAAACAACATGCCAATTTGACTATGGCTAACCAATCCCTCTTCTTCCAATTTTTCCTTGATTGACATAGAAACAATGATAACCCCATTCAACACTTAACACACACTATCCGCACTCATCCCGATTGAGCCTGAATCACGAGACCATGCTGTCTCAAATCCCACAAACCATTTCGTACCTCCCAATTGCTACATCGCAAGTGAAAACATCATAGAACATTCTATGACTCTTCTTATAGGCTACTATCAAGCTTGATTCTTAACCCAGTTAACAAGGGCTCAAAATCACTAGGCATCACACTTTATCTTTTGAATTCACTAAGACCGTTGTTGAGAGCCACCCGCTCCGACTTGTCCCCTAATATAATCAATTCCATAAATCTTCTAGCACATGAATACCATCTTGGTGAAGCACCTGGCAGAATAACTTCCCTTGGAACCCGCATCTTTACAAAGCACAATCCCGAATCCCTCCCCAAGTCTGAACATGGGAAAATAAGGCCAACGATAGCATACCTTTAATAATTCCCTTGCTTAGATTACCACTTATGGTCTTTTCCCATAGGTAAAATAGACCATCAATATGATAATAACCAGAAACCTTGCAAGTATTTAATCATGCAGCTCAATCATAGATGGTGGGACTCTGCCACTTAGCTTGAAGCTATTATTACACAACTATGGAGTTCACAAGGTTTCTTAATCTCTTATTGACATAACCTTGCGCAATCAACCGCCAAAATTCTTGATATTTTATTGTAGAAACCCCCTTTTTTTATACTCTGAATCATCCACCACATTTCCACGACCGACATCTTCGCTGTATAACTAATAGAATTCTTCGCAGAAGCCTCGCCAACCATGCAGCCGCTAACCTACTCACAGGAATCACCCACCTGTAGAAATCACTCCCCAGCATCTTCCGGTGCTGCTGTACGAGGTACAATGACTACGACATCAATAACACATCCTGAGTCCGAGCTCACTCTCCAGCTACACAAGTCCATTCACCCCTCGTGGATATGAATTAAATGTGCAGCAACATTATTCAAGTTCAAAGCTATGTTTTATCCTTCTCATTTTCCAGCAGCTCCTTCCCATTATATCAAATCTACTACCGCATAATAGCCCATGCTCAAAATTAAATCTGTAGACCTCAATCACCAAATCACTAAAGTTCCCAAGTCATCCCAGACTCTCCTTGAGGAGCATAGTCATCCTACCCCAATGTCCAAATACAACTCCGCCAACTTATCCCTTTAATCGACTACTCGACCCTTGGCCTCTTGTACTCGACCTTCTAGAAATTTTAGTCACTGCCTGACACTTCCCACATGCATTTACTCATCCTTTGCTGCTCATGTTACTGCCTTAAATAAAATCTATCTTTTTGGCACTTGAACCCACAATTGCTGCTAACTTTACACCTTCTGGAAGATCATCTTTCTCATACCGTCGACATTAGGAACACTGATTCAACACTGAACTACCGCACCCTATGATATCTGACAGCCGCATTTTTTGACACTATCTCACAATAGCTTGCCCCAAAGGCGAATTGCAGAAGATCATAACACTGGCGAACTTGGTACGTTCAATTAGGACAAAGACACCCCATCGTAGAAGAAAGCTCAACCACGCTTGCAAAGACCAAGTCTCAATACTCCGCCAGCCCACATCTGACCATTCTTAATTCGATTGACTTTCCCCTGCAGGGAATGAAATACTTATTCCCTATATTATGCACTGAGTAAACCTCCCTTCAAGTCATTTACCGCCCTGACACATAGGCAAATGTCCTACAATAATATCAACAATGCGGAACAATATTTCATAAGCATCATAGTAACATGTTCCTAGCCTCAGAGCCCTCTAAAGTACCGCTTCTGGGTTGAAACAATAAAATATCCTTCTATAAAGCGGCAATAATAATCCGATCAGCTATACTGGGAGAAGCATCTCGTACCACATCTGTAATACCATTACGGTTCTTCAATTCTCGATTTACAACAAGCGGTTCGCGTCGTGTAAGATTGAGTAGGAATGAACTGAAGACATAAGCCTCCAAGGATCAAATCACACGATATGGAATCAAGAAGGGAAGTACTCCTAACAGTCCTGCAGCCTCCCGAGGATAAGTTCAGATGTCTCCGTACCGATCCGCGAGACTCTACTAGACTTGCTCATGACTCGTGAGACCCTAGGAGCCTAGTGCTTTAATTCTATGTTGTCACGACCCAAAATTCACTAAGGGTCGTGATGGCGCCGGACACTGGTGTAAGGCAAGCCAACCAAATTACTTTATGAAGATCTCATTTTAACAATCTTGAAAACTAAGATTTTCCTTTAATTTTATAAATAAAAAGATAACTGCTTCAATACGAATTAAATAATAAGCATCTAATACAAGAATATTTCAATACCATCCCCGAACCTGGTGTCACAAGTGCATGAGCAATTTCTAAGAAATAATATAATACAACATCTGTCAGAAATACAGTGGACAGAAAGTAAGTAGAATATACTAGAATGGACTATACTAGCCGCTGGCCGCCTCGAATAATGCAACTGACATAGTCCCAGTATCATCCGTGCTACTACGCCCAGTAGGACACTAATAACACATGAGCCTGTGCAACAAAAATGCACAGAAGTGTAGTATGACTGCAAAAACAACGTGTACTCAGTAAGTATCCTGTCTAATCTCCACGAAGTAGAGACGAGAGGTCAACTTCGACACTTACTAAGGGTCCAATAATGTGATGTCAATAATACATTAAATCATGGATTTCTATAAACATGGTTCTAATCCTATAGAAGGAAACAAGTAACAATTATTTCTTTTACATAAAATTTCCAAAATTCATTTTCATTATTTATCAAAATATTCTCAAGCCAGGAAGAGGCAATAATAACTTTAATAAGTTCAAAGCAGCAATACAAGCATGCACAAATCATTTTGAGGCATACGACCCGCTCCAATAGAAAATAAACTATGCACTGCCGAGGGTTGAACGACGCAAACCATAGATATATCTACTACCCCACTCGCGAACTATCCATGTGACGCGGTCAATATGTAATAAACAATCCCCCTGCTGGCGAATCATACGTGCCACACAGGTACACATAGAAATACATGCTCAAATAGCCAATTAAGAATTTATCGGGGAATATTTATTCAAATAAAAGCCACTTTCTCTTTTAAAAACTTAAGAAAAGAAGTTTAGCAGAACTCTTAATCCAGCTCAAATGCATTAATCTGTCACTGAAAAAGAGTTGCTTGCGGTAGTGTGGGCATTTGATAAATTCAGGTCATGTCTAGTGGGAACCAATGTCATAGTCTACACAGACCACTCAGCTATCAGGTATTTATTTGCAAAGAAAGACGCCAAACCAAGATTAATCCGATGGGTTCTTCTTTTGCAGGAGTTTGATTTAGAGATTCGAGATCAAAAAGGGATGGAGAATCAGGTTGCAGATCATTTATCGAGGTTGGAAAACCGAGGCCATGTAACTGAAGGGGAATCAATCAAAGAAACATTTCCTGATGAATAGTTACTAGCCATCACGTCGGATGAAACCCCATGGTATGCTGATTATGTAAATTTTATTGCAAGTGGGGTGACTCCACCAGAATTTACGGCTGATCAAAGAAGAATATTTTTACATAATGTGAGATTTTACATGTGGGACGAGCCTTTTCTATACAAGCAATGCACAGATCAATTGGTAAGAAGCCGTGTCCCTGAAGAGAAGATGAATGCAATATTGCATGACTGTCATGCTTCTCTTTATGGAGGTCATCATGGTGGAGACAGAATATCACAAAAGGTTTTACAATCAGGTTTTTACTGGCCAAAATTATTTAAAGATGCACATGTTTTTGTTAAAAATTGTGACAGGTGACAAAGAACAGGTACAATCACAAAGAGGAACGAGATGCCATTGCAAAATATTTTGGCGGTAGAGCTGTCTGATGTATGGGGAATTGATTTCATGGGGCCATTTCCATATTCTAATGGTCAAAGATACATTTTGGTTGCAGTTGATTATATGTCTAAATGGGTGGAGGCCATTGCTCTCCCCACTAATGATGCAAAGGTGGTGGTAAGCTTTGTCAAGAAGCACATATTCACCCGTTTTGGAACTCCCAAAGTGTTAATCAGTGATGGAGGTACGCATTTCTGCAATAAACTGTTGAACAACGTCCTTGCAAAGTACCGGGTCAAGCATAAGGTCTCCGCTGCCTATCACCCACAGATAAGTGGTCAAGTGGAGGTTTCAAACCGAGAAGTCAAGCAAATTCTTGAGAAAATAGTGAGTGCAAATAGAAAAGATTGGGCCGGGAAGTTAGACGATGCATTGTGGGCATACCGAACAGCATACAAAACTCCCAAAGGTGCTTCTCCGTATAGATTAGTGTATGGGAAGGCATGTCACTTGCCCGTCGAGCTTGAGCACAAGGCCTATTGGGCAATAAAGAATTTGAATATGGATGGGGACTTAGCTGGAGAGAAGAGGTTGCTGCAACTAGATGAGCTCGAGGAGTTTCGATTTCACGCATATGAGAGTGCCAAATTGTATAAAGAGAAGACTAAGAGGCGGCATGACAAGCACATTCAATTTCGAGAGTTCGAGCGAGGGCAAGAAGTTCTTCTGTTCAATTGGAGATTGAAGCTTTTTCCTGGAAAGCTTAAATCTCGTTGGTCGGGACCTTTTGTTATGGTAAGCATGAAGCCTCATGGAGCCATGGAATTGAGAGATATGAGTTCATCCAGCACATTCTTTGTGAACGGTTAGTGGATAAAACATTACTGGGGTGGTGAATTTGCACGTCATAAGACCTCGATGGATTTGAAGGATGTTTGAGAACATGTTAAGTCGTACCACAACGTTAAATAAGGCGCTGGTTGGGAGGCAACCCAATGATAGTTGTAGTGATAATTTTGTGTTTTAGGAAGAGATAAACAATGCAGGTGACAGAGGGTGGATGCTAAGGCCATTGAACACGGCAAGAACAGGTGAAAAATTGAAAGAAAACATTGCCCAGACGCGCTGCAGCGCACCTGACCGCTTGAAATTTCAAGACTTCTGTCTTGGCCGCGCTAAAAAATGCATGGAAGTGCAGCTGGATGCACTACTATCACTGCAGTGCACCTGACCCCGCATCTGGGCGTGCTAAAATAAGAACTCTCTGACTTGACCGCGCATTTTTAGCGCTGCAGCGCATCTGATCGCGTGATAACTGTGATTTCTACATGTTTTATACCCATTCTTACCTGAGCTTTGTGCATCAATTGCCATATATTAGTCCCAAAATGCTTACAAATTGCACTTGATTGCAGGTTTGAGCGACAAGATAACAAATAATAAATATCAGCTCAAGAAGGAGCGAAATCTGCCAAGTGTCAAAAGACAACTGAAGTAGGGAACAAGATGACCTGCGCGGACCGCACTAATTTGATGTGCGGCCATGCAGAAAAGTTCAGAGACCATGCAAAACTAATGTCAAGCTACGCGGTCCACGCTCATTTCCACGCGGTCCGTGCTAATGAAGGTCCTGAGACCCAACTTTTCAAGGCAAGAGCCCACGCGGCCGCGATCTATAGCAGTGCGGTCCGCTTGGGTAAAGTTCAGAGAGCTGTGATTTAGATGATGCCCTGCTACACGGCCGTGTACCATTCCTGTGCGGTCCGCGTCACTTAGCCAACGCGACCGCATGACATAATTGTGCGGTCCGCGTTCCCCAGTTCCAGGAGCAGAACTAAAGACCAAATGACCTCCGCGGCCGCGCAATATTTCTGCGCGGTCCACGCCAGTCCCGAAAGGGCATTTTTGTCCAGTTAATTTAGCGTAGTATAAATAGATTATTTTATCAATTTTAGGTTAAGTTTTGTTTTACACAGAGCTGATGCACTCGCGAGAATAGCTTCTAAGCCTATTTTGGGCAATTTTCCTTTATTTTGATCGTGGATTCTTGTAGTTCTTCAACATAATTAATTAATATGTATGGTTTATCTATTATTTCTTCATTTTCTGCTTCTTCCATGTCTAGCTAAACCCATTAGCTAGGGTTGTGGCTCAACCCTAGTGTGAGTAATTAATGGGTGTGATTGTTTAGTGCTTGGATGATGTTGGGTATTTGCTATTTGGGTCAATTTTATGGTTTAATTAGGATTTGGTGGTTGCAAACACTAAGTATAGCTTAGTGGGTTTTGACACTTCTTGAGAAAGAGCGTCTATGACTCCAAAATTGACCCAACAAGGAATTGGGGTGGACCCATGAGAATGGTCGTCCCAATTAACGAGTTAAACCTCGAGAGAGTAATTACCCAACTTGAACCATTAGTTACTTGGGCTTATTGGCTTACCCAATTGGTCTCTCGAGAGTCAATTGGGCAAAATCACTCTCTCTACCGAGAGGTGTGAGATTGAGTGCAATCGTGAAACGGTTATAGCATAAGTCCCATAATCATCATTCGTGCATTAGGAATCTCTACCCGTTAGTTGACCACCTAGGTAAATGCCACGGCCCTAGTGTTTTTCTCTATATTCCATACAATCTAGAATTATTATCTTAGCATAATTTAGTTCAATCTAGTAGTTATTAAAAGTGTAGTTGATAAATATAAAAACAAACCAAAAATGATAGAAGCAAAAATTAGAAGCCAAAACGCATTTCTAGACTTCAAAATACTCGACTCCCAAATCTAGCTCCCTGTGGATATTGACCCCGATACCGCTATTGGGTAAAAGTATTAGCGCCCACTCTTCCTAAGGTTGAGTTCGTGGCGATCACTTTTTGGCGCCGTTGCCGGGGAGCTTACGGTGTTGACAATTTGTGTAGTTAGATTTGTGTTTTGCTTCTCTTTCCTTCTTTTTACTAACTCTATTTGTGTCGATCCATCAGGTACACATGGCTCTAAACGGAAATGACCCTCTTGGCAATGCCTTGGTAGGGGAGGAGGTTGATGATGTTGAGCAAGATGAGCTCCAGGTACCTCAAGTACCACAGAAAGGTAGGAATGCCAATGCAAATCCAAATGACCAAATCCCAGACCCTCCTCCGCCACCGCCAAGAGTGGCCCCAAGAGTCCTTCCAAACCAGGGTTATGCAAGTGGCATAGTTCCTCCCCGAATCCGGGCGGGGAATTTTAAAATCACTAATGTTATGCTGACGTTTCTCGAGCAAAGAAGGTATTTTACGGGCGCCTCCGACCAAAATGCATACAAGCACTTGAAGGGGTTCATAGATACTTGCTGGGTGTGTAAAAAACAAACGTGTCCGAGGATGCGTTGAGATTGAGGCTTTTCCCGTTTTTCCGGGGTAAAGCTCTAGATTGGTTGGAAAGGTTACCAAATCATTCTATCACCACATGGGACAAATTGGCAGACAAATTCATTTCCAAGTTCTTTTCTCCAAGTCATATGGCAGTGCTCTGTGAAGAACTTTTGGCTTTCAAACAAGAGCCAACGTAACCCTTGCACGAAATATGAGAGAGATTTAGAACTATGGTTAAAAAATGTCCAAATAATAATATGACTGATTTGATGATCCAACAAACATTCTATAGGGGCATCAACACAACTAACCAATTTATTGTGAATCAATTGGCGGGAGGCAATTTTATGAAGCTTCCCTACAATGAAGCTTGTGATGCTCTTGATGAAATGGCCGATACTTCTTCGACATGGCAAAGTCGGGCTAATGTTCCTCAAGGTGATCCTAATTTTATACACTTGCACAAGGAGTTTCATGATCACGGTCAAGCCATTGTCGAACTCACAACAAGAATGAACCAATTGGCTAAGGTGAAACTTCAACGAGTTCAAAATCCACGCCAAGTCAATGCCATGGAAGGAGTGAATATGATGAAAAAAAGGCAAAGAGGGCAACAACCTCAAGGAAATTGTGACAATTATGATGAGGGTAGTGGTTATTCAAACAAGTGTTTTGATGAACAAAGTGAGGAAGTCCAACATGTCAACAACTTCCAAGGGAATAAAGGTAGTCAAGGGAATCAACAATGGAGACCCCAAGGTAATTGGGGCAATCAACAAGGTGGCAATTGGAATTATAATAACAAAAAAGGAGGCAATTGGGGGAACAATAACTCGGGAAATCAAGGTAATTTGAACGGGAACAACAATTGGAACAACAACAATGGTGGTCAAGGTGGGTGGAACAATAACGGTGGTCAAGGTAATAGGGGGCAAGGCTTTCAAAGGCCCTCAATATATCAACAACCCAACAACCCACCTCCGTTTCAATCTCAAGGGTCGAGTTCGTCGGGTATTGACATGAGTAGAATAGAGAACATGTTTGAGCAAATGATGAAGAAGAATAATGACTCCGCTGCTCAATTGGCCTCCCATAACACTTCAATCCGTAACTTGGAAGTACAACTCGGGCAAATTTCGCAATCTTTCATCACTCGCCCAAAGGGTGCCCTACCAAGTGATACGGTAGTAAACCCCAAGGGTGGGCATAATAATCATATGATGGCGGTGGCCACGAGAAGTGGAAGAGGCGGTGATGTGCAAGCCTCAAGAGGAAATCGAGTCGTGATTGATGAAGAAGAGTTGCAAAATGATGAGATCCCGTTTGTAGTTGAGGATATTGTTAAACCAAATGCAAGTGATGATGTGAGAATTGAAATTGATGAGGGTGAGGAGGAGACTCAAGAGACCGTGAACCCGTCTAGGGAACATGTCATTGATATGCCCGAACTAACGATGCCAAAAGCAAAGGCACCCTTGCCTATACCTCCTCCGCCATATCCTCAAAGGTTGGCCAAGCAAAAAGGTGACAACTAGTTTAAAAAATTCATTGAGATGATGAAGAGTTTGACAATAAATGTGCCGTTGGTGGAGGCACTTGAACAAATGTCGGGATATGCAAAGTTCATGAAGGACTTGGTTACTAAGAAGAGATCGATGGAGTGTGAGACAATCAAGATGACGCACCAAGTGAGTTCCATTGTACACTCTATGGCTCCAAAGCTAGAGGATCCCGGAGCATTCACAATACCATGTACCATTGGAAGTGCCGATTTCGCAACAGCCCTATGTGATTTGGGGGCAAGTATCAATCTCATGCCGTATTCAGTTTTCAAGACTTTGGGTATCGGACAACCTCGTCCAACTTCCATGAGGCTTCAAATGGCGGACCGGTCAATGAAGCGGCCTTTGGGGATTATTGATGATGTCCTTGTTTGTGTTGATAAGTTCATATTGCCGGCCGATTTCGTGATTTTGGATTGTGAAATAGGTTTCGAGGTGCCTATAATTCTTGGAAGGCCTTTGCAAGCTACGGGGAAGGCCTTGGTTGATGTGGAAGCGGGAGAATTGACCTTCCGTGTTGGAGATGAAAATGTGGTATTCCATGTGTGCAAGTCTATGAGGCAACCAAATAGCACCGAAGTGTGCTCGTTTGTTGACATTGTCACGGCACTGATATTGGATGACATAAGCGCAATGATTAATGTTAAAGATCCACTTGAAGCGGTACTTTTGAACATGGAGGCTAATGATGATGTCGGGAGAATTGAATGTGTAAATGCTTTGCATGGTATGGGCTCGTACTCTTATGAGCCTAGGAATTTATCATTGGACCTTGAGAATAGAAAAACTCCCCCAACTAAGCCATCTATTGAGGAGCCGCCGGTGTTGGAGTTGAAACCACTTCCGCCTCACCTCAGGTATGTATACTTGGGTCCTCATTTCACTTTACCTATTATTCTTTCGTCTTGCTTAACTAACTTGCAGGTTGATGCCACTTTGGCGGTGCTACAAAAGCGCAAGCGGGCGATTGGAGGGACCTTGGCAGATATTCGGGGTATAAGCCCCGCTGTTTGCATGCACAAGATAAAATTGGAGGAGGATGCAAGGCCGTCTCTTGAACACCAAATAATATTGAATGAAGCTATGCAAGAGTTAGTGAAGAAAGAGGTTATCAAGTGGTTGGATGCCGGTGTGGTCTACCCAATCTCGGATAGTTCATGGACTTCTTCGGTCCAATGTGTGCCAAAGAAGAGGGGTATGACGGTCATCACAAATGCCAACAATGAATTGATTCCTACCCGTACGGTCACGTGTTGGAGAGTGTGAATGGATTATAGAAAGCTCAACAAGGTCACTAGAAAAGATCATTTCCCCTACCATTCTTGGACCAAATGCTTGATCGTTTAGCGGGACGGGCTTATTATTGCTTTCTTGATGGCTATTTGGGGTACAATCAAATTCTCATTGCCCCGGAGGATCAATAAAAGACAACCTTTACATGACCATATGGCACATTCGCTTTTTCGAGAATGCCATTTGGACTTTGTAACACTTTGGCAACCTTCCAAAGATGTATGATGGCAATCTTCACCGACATGGTGGAGGATATTCTGGAGGTCTTTATGGAAGATTTTAGCGTGGTGGGGGACTCATTTGAAGAATGCCTAATGAACTTAGACAAAGTGTTGAAAATATGTGAAGAAACCAATCTTGTACTAAACTGGGAGAAATGTCACTTCATGGTGCAAGAGGGTATTGTATTGGGGCACAAAATCTTAAGGCATGGAATTGAAGTCGATAAGGTGAAAATAGAGGTCATTTCAAGGCTCCCTCCCCCTACTTCTGTCAAAGGGGTGAGGAGTTATTTGGGCCACGCCGGGTTTTACCGGCGATTCATTAAAGACTTCTCAAAAATTGTGAACCCGCTTTGTAAATTATTGGAAAAAGGGTGCAAAGTTTATCTTCGATGAGAGGTGTATGGAATCTTATGAGTTATTGAAACAAAAGTTGACCACTACTCCTATAATCACTACACCTAATTGGAAATTGCCTTTTGAACTTATGTGCGATGCGAGTGATGTCGCGGTAGGTGCGGTGGTTGGTCAAAGACTCAACAAGATGTTCCACCCGATGTACTACTCAAGCAAGACGATGAATGAAGCTCAAAGAAACTATACAATCACCGAGAAGGAGTTGCTAGCTATTGTGTTCGCCATGGAAAAGTTCTGACCATACCTTATGGGGGCCAAGGTAATTATCCATACCAATCATGCCGCCCTTAGGTACTTGATGACAAAGAAAGATTCAAAGGCGAGGTTGATGAGATGGGTGCTACTTCTTCAGGAATTTGATCTACAAATTGTGGACCGAAAAGAAAGTGAAAATCAAGTGTCCGACCACTTGTCCCGCTTGGAGGAAGAAGGGAGGCCGTCCGACGGCCTTGAGATAAATGATGCTTTCCCGGATGAACAACTCCTTACGGTGTCTATGCAT
>MU775203.1:0-12584 GCA_026770625.1 Nicotiana glauca | reverse complement strand
ATAGCTTGGATTACTATTGGGATGAGCCCTACTTGTTTAAAATTTGCACCGATGGTGTGATCCGCCGATGTGTCCAGGAAGAAGAACAATTGAGTATTTTGGAGGCTTGTCATTCCTCTCCTTATGGTGGCCATCATGGCGGGGTGAGAACGGCTTCTAAGGTGCTTAGTTGCAGTTTCTATTGGCTTTCTTTGTTCAA
This sequence comes from Nicotiana glauca, assembly GCA_026770625.1. Lineage (NCBI taxonomy): Eukaryota > Viridiplantae > Streptophyta > Magnoliopsida > Solanales > Solanaceae > Nicotiana > Nicotiana glauca. The sequence continues at coordinate 12,385 of MU775203.1, read as the reverse complement.
GGATGCCGATGAATTTGTGAAAAGATGTGATGAATGCCAACGTGCCGGAGGGATTTCTAAGAAAGATGAGATGCCCCTTAACACAATTCTAGAAGTTGACATATTTGATATTTGGGGGATAGACTTTATGGGACCATTCGTAAGTTCTTGTGGCAATACCTACATCTTGGTAGCGGTTGATTATGTGTCGAAATGGGTTGAGGCCATAGCTTTGCCAAATAATTAAGCTTGGAGTGTGGTGGCATTCTTGAAAAAGAGTATCTTCACGAGATTTGGTACTCCACGTGTCATCATCAGTGACGGGGGTTCTCATTTTTGCAATCAGGCTTTTGATTCTTTGCTAGCCAAGTATGGGGTAACTCACAATGTGACCACTCCTTATCATCCTCAAGCAAGTGGCCAAGTTGAGGTTTCTAACCGAGAGATCAAGAGTATTTTGTCCAATACTGTCAATGCAAATAGGACCGACTGGTCGAAGAAATTGGACGATGCTCTTTGGGCTTATCGTACATCTTTCAAGACCCCGATTGGTATGTCACCGTACCGGTTGGTGTTTGGGAAGGCTTGTCATCTTCCGGTGGAATTGGAGCATAAGGCCATGTTGGCCTTGAGAAAGTTGAACTTAGAGCGGGACATAACTACTAATCTCCGGATTGAACAATTGAATGAACTTGATGAGTTTATATTCCATGCTTACTCCATCTCGTCCTTGTACAAGGACAAGATGAATTACCTTCGCGACAAGTATGCTCGAGGGAAGGAATTCAAAGTTGGTGACATGTTTCTTCTTTTCAACTCTCAATTAAGGTTGTTTCCGGGAAAGCTAAAGTCTAAGTGGAGTGGTCCATTTGAAGTGGTTGGTGTAACTCCTTTTGGTGCCATTGATCTCAAAAATAAGAATGGTGAAGTTTTCCAGGTGAAAGGGCATCGTTTCAAGCATTACTTGGGAAAGTTTGATGACAGCCACGTGGTGGCACTCATTCATTTGAAGTGATTGTGATGGTAACATGGGTCGTGCCGCGACGTTAAATCAGGCGCTTCTTGGGAGGCAACCCATGTTTTTTTTTCGGTTGTAGAGTAGGATTTTTAAGCTGATAGTTTGTGAAGTGTTGCAGGGATAATGTTGAACCAGTGCAGGACAAAACAATGCAAAATGAGCAGTCTCTGATGTTTCGCCACGCGGCCGCGCACCAAAGCAGTGCGGTCCGCGTGAGCTTGAGCAGTTGTGTGTTAAGTTCCAGATGAATCAACGCGATCCGCGTACATTTGTGTGCGGTCCACGTTTGAAAACTTAAAATTTGCAACTCTCTGAAGTTTTGCCACGCGGCCGCATACCAAAACAGTGCGGTCCGCGTGGCTTGAGCAACAATTTGTGAAGAATGGTAAACCCAGCGCGGTCCGCGGCCCTTTTTGTGCGGCTGCGCTGGTAGGTGAGCGGTGGGTCCTAGGTTTTTTTTTATAAATAGAGGCCTTGGGCCTCATTTTATCCTTTTCGCGAAATTTCATCCTGTGCTGTAAATTTCACTATTCATCAAGCTTATTTGTGCATATAGTTAAATTCCCATTAATCGCCGTAACAACTCTTTTTCATTTAATTCATAGTCTAAGTTTTGATTATTGTACTTTCTACTACTAGTATAGCTTCTTATTTTCTTCTCTTTCTTTTAGTTTCACTGTTAGATTTGATTACTGTGTTACTTTGAGCAAATAGGCATGAATTCTTGTTAATTAATTGAGTAGGGACACTTAGGAATCATATTGTGAACAAAAATTGGACTTAATGGAACAAAAGTCCCTGCCCAGTTAAATTTGCCCTACGCGGCCGCGCAATATTTGTGCGCAGTCCGTGTGGATATTTGTGTATGGGATGATGCCTCCTCTCAATGCGGTCCGCGTGTCATTTGTGCGCGGTCCGCATAAGTCCAGTGCGGCCGCGGTACAAAACAGTGCGGACCGCGTGAGAAGAGTTCAGAGAGGTGGCATTTTGATAAATTGACCTGAGCGGACCGTGTACCATTTTTGTGCGGTCCTCGTTGAACCAATGCGGACGTGGTCCAAAGCAGTGCGGTCCGCGTCAGTTATGTTCAGAGAGTTGAATAATTGGAATTTTGAACTGCGCGGACCGCATGCATTCTTGTGCGGTCCACGCCCATCAGTCGATGTCACTGTGTCTGCATCTCTTTTTGTCAACTGAACTTGCTAATTTGCCTCATGTGCTTCTATTAACAAAGTTAGTCATGTATTCTTACAGGAAATGATTAAAAAACGTGGAGTTGCACAACAACAACGTGGGGGCAAGGAAAAACAACCCGGGAGGGGTGGCTCCTCCTGAGGGAGAAAAGGAAAAAGGGTTGTCAAACTCACTCCCGAGGCCAGAGAGAACATAAAGAGAACCCGGAAGATAATTCGGGAAGCCGACAAGGCTGCCTCCCATTCCATAGGGAGTGAGTACGCACCTTCCCGGAGTGTGACTTCGGAGTCTGCCCCCACCCATATATCAGTGTCAATTCCAATCCATGACTCCCCTTATTCTGATCATGAAGATGTTTCCACTTCCAAGAGGCCAGTGAATGTAGTCTCAGACTCGTGTGATGAGTCCGGAGCAGAAAAGGATAGTGATGACCAATACTCCACTTCTCCCACAGCTTCACTATCAGGGGAGAGTGGAGGATATGCTGAAGGAGGTGAACCGTAGGTGGGGGGAATTGAGAGAACCAGGAAACCAGAGGTATGGGAAGACAGGTTTGTCAGTCAGGTTGCCTTCCACAAATTCCGGGAATGGTGGCCCTAAAGAAAGCTGATTCCAGAGAGGCAATTCATAGATGCTGATCTTGTCCCTCTCAACCCTCATGTGCAAGCACAATTCAGCACTATAGAGGGTTGGGTATTCTTCAAAGAGATAGTTGGATTAGCAAACGAGCATATGGTGAAGGAGTTGCACTGCATTGTTCACCATATAGTTCCGGACTCAAAAGCAACACAAGTGAGGGACAAGATAGTGGCCTTTGATGGGGAAGTCGCTGAATGACTTCTTGGGGTTTCAGGAAGAGGACAAATCTCAGTATCTTGAAAAGCTGACACTTAAAGAAGAAGTTCGTCCTTACTTGGCCGAGCATTTATCAATACCTGGTATAGTCCCCGTTTGGTTGATAGCACAGGAGAAGATCCGTAGGAACACATTGAACTTTGAAGCTAAAGATTGGTTGACTTTTGTATGTAGTCGACTTGACCCGTCCACACATGATCAAATAGTTCCTCTCCCTCGTGTTGTTTTGGTAGCTTCTATCATGGCAGGATTTCCACTGAATGTGGGTAACATAAAGTCGAGAGTGATTTCTCAAGTCGGGTACGAAACAAAGACAAACTACCCCTTTCCGAACACACTCTCCCTGTACTTCAAAGAATTGAAAGTGAAGAAGAAGAAATATGATGTTTTAGTACCTCCAGTGGCTACTTACTCGTGGTATGATCAGTTGGGTCCGGACAACCCAAAGAGAGGCAAAAAGACTCAGGCTTCTACCTCCTCCGTACCTGGCCAGTCTGAAGAGCCAGTTGCTACGAAGTAGTCTACCGAGCCTGTTAGTGATGAGGCACTGCCCCTAGGTCCTTCCTCCATAGCTGGCCCATATGTTGCAGCTGATCCGGTGATACCTTCGTCAAAGACTCACCGGTTCACTGCCAACCAGCTCAAACACTCACTAGCCAGTTTGAACAACTGGATGTCGGCTGCGACATCCAAGTTGTCCACTTTGACCACTGATGTACAGGCACAGGGAGCACCAGCCATTGTTGAGATTCCTTCCTCCATTGAGGATACTTTGAAGAGGATCCTGGCCAACTAGGAGCAGATGTTGGAGAATCAGGATAAGTTAGCCAAAGCAGTTGGGGACCACAACAAAGCATTGGGGAAATTGGCTAAGGAGCATAGGAAATTGAGGAAGACAAAGGCCTCAAAGGAGTCCGTGCTAAAAATTAGAGAGGATGTGGACAAGCTGATAGCGGATCAGATGCCCCTTGACCTATTATTTGGAGATCCAGCTGGAGAGCCATCAGCAGTGCAGCCACAGGCGGAGGAGCACAGGCCAAAGAAGAAAAGAAAGCTCCCTAGCATATAGGGAATAGTGATTGAGGTAGCTACGGTCCAGGAGGTTCCCTCCAGTGCTCCAGATGTTGAGCCCTCCATAGTTCCACCAGTCCCAGCAGCAGCAGGCTGGGAACCAGTCTGAGGTCCCTGCCGGTACAGATGACTTGGGAGCTACTAAGCAGCACAGGGTGACTGATGAGGCTTGAGGGGCCTCTCTATATCCTTTACTGTCTTTTTGGTGCTTTATTTTGATAGTTAGCATTGGGGACAATGCTAGCTTTTATTCGTGGGGGTGTGGCCATACCATTTTTATTGATACTGTGGATGACTGTATATATTCTTTTACTTTCAGTACATTCATAGTTGTAGATGGCTTGTATATAACTATTTACTCTAGATGCTTTTCAACCTCATGTATATATTCATCGCCCCTAGTTGTATATTATACTCCCCTTTTGTACATATTCATTCGGTTTTCATTTTGGTTTTCTATTTTTGTTAAAATTTTTCGTTTTTAGTTGCAAAGTTAGGCTCGAAGCCTTTTTGTTTTGTTTTGACGTTTGCAATAAGCCCTTGGTTTTCTTAATGCCACAGTTCTTTCCAAGGGTAGAGTGTTGTGCAAACCGGGTGGCGCTTCCCAATGATAGATGGCGTGACAACCTTCTTAAGGGTTTGAGTCCATTTTTGTTTTTTCTCTTTTTGGTTTTCAAGATTTGGTAGTTAAGGGTACCTCAGGAAAAGCTTCACTTGGGCCTAACACACTTGCCCTTGATCCCATGATCAAAGACATGATGTTGTGTTTAGGATGGTGAAAGTCGTGGCCTTGAGACTCTTGTGTTGACCAAACTTTCATCACGTGGTCAATATGGGCCATTGTGCGCTTGAATCGTAACTAAGGTTGTTGTGGGCCCTCGACTCCGTCTTTAGCAATCCTTGAGCGTGTGGTGAGGATTTGAATTGTAAGCCTAAGTATCGAGCCGATGGTCTAGAACTTGCCCCGAGTGTTTGTTGAGGCGAAATCATAGGTCAAACTTGACTTGAGAAGTGATTATAGGCCACATTTGATCAAAACTGCCTAATTTGAACAATTCCCATGACCTACCAATGAAATGATCCCCAGTTCACCCCTTTTGAGCCTTAAACCTTCTTCTTTCATAAACCAAAGTTACAAGCCTATACCCGTTCTTAATGAGACCCTCTCTTGGCACCCAAATCTTCCCTTGAGTAATGGCAAATATCTAAGTTTGGGGGAGAGACAAGAAATGCACCAATATGGTAAAAAGGCACAAAAGCAAAAGAAAAGGAAGGCAATGAAAAAGAGAAAAAGTCAAAAATAAAGACAAGTGAATAAGAACCAAAAAGGGGGTTCAAGGTCAACAAAAAAGTGAAACAGGTGTGAAAAAGGTGAACAAAAAGGAAGAAATACTCAAATGAGTCAAGAAAGTATGCCAAAATAAATCAAAAGAAGTGCTTAAGGGAAGATTGAACCAAATTGTACAACCACATATCCTACCTCGACCCAAAAGCCTTCACAATAACTCCTCAAATGCCCTACATGATCTTGAGTTGAGAGCAGCCTTCATTTGTGGATACTTACATGAGGGGCAAGCATATGGTACTTAGAGCCGGACTTATGGCCTTTTCTTTGAGAGAGATGAGAGAAATACCATCCAGCTCGATTTGTGTGCCAATACTCTAAAAGGTGAGGTTAGCCTAGGAAAGTTGAGGATGTACGAGTTTGGGTTCCACAATGACCAAAGTAATTGAGAAAAGCTCTTTGATGAATATGTGTCAACCCTTGATGCTCTGGTGTCGCACTTGATCCATAAGTTTTAAAAGCTTAAATGTGTTAATGATGCATTCGCATTAAGGGCAATTGTTAGTCCCAATATATGCTTGTTGAGGTTACTTTAGGATAGGCTGAATTTAACTGGTTGTTTTCAAATGAGGGGTAGGTATTATTTTATTTGCTTGAGGACAAGCAAAGTTTTAAGTTTGGGGGAGTTTATAACTGTGATTTCTACATGTTTTATACCCATTCTTACCTGAGCTTTGTGCATCAATTGCCATATATTAGTCCTAAAATGCTTACAAATTGCACTTGATTGCAGGTTTGAGCGACAAGATAACAAATATCAAATATCAGCTCAAGAAGGAGCGAAATCTACCAAGTGTCAAAAGACAACTGAAGTAGGGAACAAGATGACCTGCGCGGACCGCACTGATTTGATGTGCGGCCGCGCAGAAAAGTTCAGACACCATGCAAAACTAATGTCAAGCTACGCGGTCTGCGCTTCTTTCCACGCGGTCCGCGCTAATGAAAGTCCTGAGACCCAACTTTTCAAGGCAATAGCCCACGCGGCCGCGGTCCATAGCAGTGCGGTCCGCGTGGGTAAAGTTCAGACAGATGTGATTTAGATGATGCCTTGCTATGCCGCCGCGTACCATTCCTGTGCGGTCCGCGTCACTTAGCCAACGCGACCGCGTGACATAATTGTGCGGTCCACGTTCCCCAGTTCCAGGAGCAGAATTGAATACCAAATGACCTCCGCGGCCGCGCAACATTTCTGCGCGGTCCGCGCCAGTCCCGGAGGGGCATTTTTGTCCAGTTAATTTAGCCTAGTATAAATAGATTATTTTATCAATTTTAGGTTAACTTTTATTTTACACAGAGCTGTTGCACTCGTGAGAATAGCTTCTAAGCCTATTTTGGGTGTATAAATAGATTGTTTTATCAATTTTAGGTTAAGTTTTATTTTACACAGAGCTGCTGCACTCGTGAGAATAGCTTCTAAGCCTATTTTGGGCAATTTTCCTTTATTTTGATCGTGGATTCTTGTAGTTCTTCAACATAATTAATTAATATGTTGGGTTTATCTATTATTTCTTCATTTTCTGCTTCTTCCATGTCTAGCTAAACCTATTAGCTAGGGTTGTGGCTCAACTTTAGTGTGGGTAATTAATGGGTGTGACTGTTTAGTGCTTGGATGATGTTGTGTATTTGCTATTTGGGTCAATTTTATGGTTTAATTAGGATTTGGTGGTTGCAAACACTAAGTCTAGCTTAGTGGGTTTTGACACTTCTTGAGAAAGAGTGTCTATGACTCCAAAATTGACCCAACAAGGAAATGGGGTGGACCCATAAGAATGGTAGTCCCAATTAACGGGTTAAACCTCGTGAGAGTAATTACCCAAATTGAACCATTAGTTGCTTGGGAATATTGGCTTACCTAATTGGTCTCGATAGATTCAATTGGAAAAAATCACTCTCTCTACCGAGAGGTGTGAGAGTGAGTGCAATCATGCAACGGTTATAGCATAAGTCCCATAATAATCATTCGTGCATAAGGAATCTCTACCCGTTAGTTGACCACCAAGGTAAATGCCACACCCTTAGTGTTTTTCTCTATATTGCATACAATCTAGAATTATTATCTTAGCATAATTTAGTTCAATCTAGTATTTATTAAAAGTGTAGTTGATAAATATAAAAACAACCCATAAATGAAAGAAGTAAAAATTAGAAGCCAAAACACATTTCTAGACTTCACAAATACTCGACTCCCAAATCTAGCTCCCTGTGGATATTGACCCCGATACCGCTATTGGGTAAAAGTATTAGCGCCCACTCTTCCTAAGGTTGAGTCCGCTGCGATCACCGCGCATACCCCGTTAAAATTCCAGCATTTTTAGTGTAGATTATTTTATTTTATTTTAGTTTTCTTTTTCTTTTTAACCTAACTTAATTACCCTTAAGTTACCCAACCCTCATAATCACACCTCCCCCAAATCATACGAACAAAATCTCAAAACCCTTCAACCCCCAAAAAATCAAAAGAACACTACCCTCTTCATTCTAGCGCCCCCCATCACTCAAATGCTTCCAGCGTTCTCCCCCCACATTCCACCAACTTAATCACCCATCTTGTTCTCCACTATCCCTCTCCACAGGTATGAACCCTAGTGTCTCCTTCTCTTTCTCATCTCTTTGTTTTTCTATTTTTTTATTTTCTTTTTTTTAGATTTTGTGTATATATATATCTTAGTTGTAGTAGTTGTATGTAGTTTTAATATAGAGATGTTGGTGCCATATGTTGTGGTGTTAGTAGATGATAAGTGTGGGGTGGAATCCCCCGTGATTTGTAATGTTGGATAATGTAGGTGGGTGTGTCTTGCTCTATCATGCTAAAAAAAGAATTGTAAAGGCCTAATGCCCACAATGTTTTTGTGGAAAGGTCCCAATGAACAAGGGTATATAGTTTGTGACCCCGGATGCGTGTGAAGTCTGAGTAACTGCATTGAGTCACAAATTTTTGTTGGGCTATGATAATGTGTTGTTGCTTTACAGGTATCATGACTCCTTCCAAGAAACGACGTACCGCCGGTGCTTCATCGAGCAGTCAAGATGGCTCGGCTAGGTCACGAGGAGCTGCACCTACACACTCCTTTGATGCTACCAAATTTGTATCGGCCAAAGCTGAGGCCCTATTTGCAGAAAACGCTCGTCGGAAGCCTATTTCGGAGAGAGGTGTTGACATTCCATGGCTCCGGCAATTCCGCCCTCGTATGTATGATGAGATAATAAAGCGGGGATTACAAACATTCCTAAATGAGCCCAATGAGGGCAATGCCATGGTTGTAAGGGAGTTCTATGCCAACGTGCCAGAGCATAATAAGGGGATTGTCACGGTGCGCCGACGAGCGATGAATGCTTCGGTGGAGGCTATTCAGACTGCTTACCAGCTGCCTACACCTCCTTTGTTGCAGGATGACTTCTATGAATACGGTCGTAAGCCAACGCCTACAAAATGGGAGAGATTCTTTGAGACTATTTGTACACCCGATAGAGAAGTGGTCTGGATGGACTATGGAGAGAAGTTCCTTTCCTCGGCACTCACCTATGAAGCCAAATGCTGGCTGCACCTCATTAACAACCACCCAATCCCGTCACTCAATAAAACGGAGTTCAATGGGCCTCGAGCTGCTCTTATCTGATGCTTTGTCAATGGCTACAATTTTGATGTGGCTAAGGTTATACACGATGAGATGTCCATCCGCAGACAGGTAAAGAGGTATGGATTCTTTTTCCCTTCTTTAGTTACTCAACTATGCAGGGATGCCCATGTGCCAGAAAATATAGTTGTGGATGGACTTGTCAAAAAGGAAGGCAAGTTCCGTGTGGAAAAAGTGAAGACGGGCAAGGAGCCGGCAGTGATAAAGGCGGCAGCATCAAGCAGCTCTGATGATAAGTCCGACGATGAGGATGGTGATGAGGAGCCTGAAGGAGCCGCACCACAGGCCCATGAGCAAAATGTGGTAGCTGCCAAAACTTCTGCGCCTGCAACATCTTCCAGGCTGCCCGGGTGTCTCGTTTTACTGCTATAGAGCAGGAGATGGCAGGTCTGCAGGCATCCATGACTGATTTGAGCACACATGTGGAATCGATAGCTGACCGACAAGCAAAGTAAGAGAAAATGTTTATGGGTTGGCTGCGAGCTTTGGGGCTTGCTTGCAACGTGAACCCCGACACCGTCTCCGACCAGGAGTGACACCTCAGGGAAGTTCCTTTACCTCATTGTTCTTTCTAATTTTCAACCATGGGGACATATCTGCATCTTAAGTGTGGGGTGGGGATTCCTTCATTGTATGTGTATGTAGTTGTATGAATTGACTGTTTGTTTTGTTTGTTTGTTTCATATTGACTTGATAGTTTTTGTTGAGTAGGAGTCATTTGTTAATTTAGGTAGATGGCTCGGCTCGACGACGGATCCCTTTTCGACGGGGTTCTTGAGGGATTGAGTCGAGAGAAAAAAAATAAAAAAAATAAAAAAATAACTGAAAAATTATAGGTTGTTCCTGATGACGGATCTTGTAGGCGATTTTCTTGAAGAAAGGAGTCTAGAGAAAACACCAAAAAGATTTTTCTTCTTAGGTAGTGTAGCAACTCCCCCTTCGTTTTTCTTTAGGCCGCGGTTCTTTTCCAAGGATTTTGACTTGAACCTGGCATAGGTAGTATTCATTTTTGTTTTCTTTTTTATTTTGTAGATTAGGGTAATGGGCCACGAGCTATAAACTGAAAGCGAACTCAGAGCATTGACACACCTGACCACAATAGAACCTAGAGTGTAATGCTTAGTCTTAATTGTTGAATCTCACTGAAGGTGCCTTAATTTGTGTGTTTGCTACTGACTTGATTGCTCGTAACAGAGTGTCTTGATGAGCTAATCCGAATGAGTCATATTGCCATATATGGTGAGGTGTTTGCATAGTCCATGCATTGTACGTGTGTCTAGAACTTGCCCGGTATGTGAGTTGAAGCGAAATTTAAGGTGATGTTCGGTTTGAAAAATGATTTTAGGCTTTCTTTGACCTTTTTGAGCTTAATTGCTTATCACAAATAAAATTTATCCCTAGTCAACCCTTTTGATCCTATAGACTTTTGATTGGCACCCACATTACAAGGCTATACCCTTTTTGTTCTTAATTGACATTGTTTTGATCCTTCTACCTCTTAAAGCACTTTAATTGAAAAATGAGCTAACAAAAGTAAGAAGGAACTAAGAGTGGAGTGGCTTTTGAGTGGAACCAATAGAAGGAAGAAAGGTGCACTTGTTTTGTGAAATAATACACCACTAGCGAAAGATTGAAAAAAAATTGTCTTGTTCTTGCTAGTGGGTATAAACTAAAGTAGTGCTTAAAGAAAGAGGGAACATTGTTGGGAGTGATTTTAGTTATGAAATCGAAGTAGGGATTGAAGAATTTGCGCTCAAAGTGATTATGTGATGTGTTAAAGTTCTTAGGAGGGTGAACTACTATTCCTAAATGTGTCATACCCGTCCGTTAGCCCACATTACTACCATAAAAAAGCCCTAATTGATTTTAGACTGAGTGAGCCTACATTAGTAGAGATTTACATTAAGGGCAAGCTTATGGTACCACTTGCATACATGTGACTTCTTTTGTGAGTGTGAGTGATTTTTCGTTGATAATATCATGAAATTCGATTGTGTCAATTGATCTATATAATTTTGCTGTGATTGTGAGGGCATATGATTCATGACAGAAAAGCAAATCTTGACTTCTGTGTAGAGTACTCTGAGGAAGTGTAAATATTGCAGGGCACTTGAGAGTCAGCTTTGAGGCTAGGATTGTTTACTGCTAGGCGTAATTTATGTACATTGTTCTAGGTGTAAGGCGTTAGGGGAAATGGTTGAGTGAATGAATTTGTAGAGAGTATAGTTTGATTGCTTGAGGACTAGCAATGAATTAAGTGTGGGTTGTTGAAAATAGGCAAAAGCTAGATGATTTACCTATTATTTATGCCTTCGATTGATTATATTCCAAGGTCATATTATGATTAATTGATGAAATATGGGCTCTAATTGTGAATTGTATATATTTCAGGTTAATGAGATTATATTATGCAAGAAAATGTGATTTGGAACCATTTTGGAGCAACAAAGACCCCTCTGAGCCGAGTATGGTTGAAGACAACGCAAAAATCAAGCCCACTACACAGCTGGGCTAGCGCGCCCAAAAGCGCTGCAACGCTACAAAAAATGCGCGGTCAAGACAGAACAACAACAAACTAGCGCGGCTAGATGCGCGCTCAAATGCGCTGCAGCGGTAGTCCAAAATCCGGCGATGGTTCACTGGGGGTAAAAGTGGAAATATGGAGAAAAATTCACTTAACCTATATAAGGTCAAGCTCGCCCAAATGAGTTTTATCAAGTTTTTCATAGGCTAAAGCAAGACATAGAGAGGCAATAGGCAAGGAGAAGAAAATCAAGAGGAACATCAACTTGGAGCAAGGATTGAAAGAGTTTTTCTAAATCTTGTCCTAATATTTACTTATATTATGTTTAAGACTTTTATTGTTGATATTCGTATAAATATGAGTAGCTAAAAACCCAAATATTCTGGGGTCATGGGTGTTAGATGATCTTGTTATTTGAAGCTTAGATTGAAGATCTTGAATTTATTGTTATGGGTAGTTTTTTTGATTTTGGTTTTAATAATTTTACTGCATAGCTAACAGTGAAATATTATTTATTGATATTGAGTTAAACTTGAAAAAGGAAATTCTTGATTGCAAATAGAATCAAATAGAACAAGATCTGAATCCTGGGCATCGGGTGAAAGATTCGCAACTAAGATAGACATATACTTAATTACCTTGTTTGGTTGAAAAATAGGATTTGTAAATGCATTCAAGTTAATATTAATACTGTGAGCACGTGATTTTTACCCCAAGTAAAGAATTCCAAAAGATTAAAATAAATAAAAGGGAATTAATTAGGA
>MU775202.1:17229-28487 GCA_026770625.1 Nicotiana glauca | reverse complement strand
GGAGTTCCAGCATAGTTATCCTGGAACTCCCGTAAAATATGCGGGAGTTCAAGCATACTTATGCTGGAACTCCCGTAAAATTTGCGGGCGTATTTTTCGGATTTTGAACAGTGTTTTCGCTTAGATTTCTCTTTACATAAAAAGTGGCTAAATTTCGATGACTTTTAAAACTTAACTATTTTTCAACGACCAGTGATAAATCTGGCTATTTTTAAATTTCTTGCCAATGTAGCTTAGGTTGTACATAACCTGAACATTATTTTTCACCAGTTAGCCCATTTTTTCTTCGTTCCCTTCTTTTTTCTTTGTTCCAGTCACATCCCTTGTCACTCCCCTTTTTTCTTCGTTCCAGTTAGCTCACCCCTTATTTCTCTGTTCCCCTTTTTTCTTCATTCTTCTTCTCCTTCCCAAGTCAACCTTTGCACCATAAAATTTCTCTAATATTGTTATTCTCCTTCAATTCTTTTCCAGATTCCAATGGTTAATTAAGGATTTGAAAAATAAAAGTCACCATTACAGGTGGTTCGAAGATTCGATTTCAGAAATTGAGTTTTTCGATTTGTTAGTTGTTTGGAGTGGGTGTTGTCTCAATAGATTGGAATCATCAAGATGAGTTCAAAACGTAAATTTCAAGTGATTTGGAGTAGATTTAGGCTATATTTGAGTTCAATTTCAGAGAATGCCCAAGGAAGAAGAAGAAGAAGAACACGTGAAGCTCCATTAATAGGATTCATTTGTATAATAATATATAATATTGTATAAATAGTGTATAATAGTGTATAAACACAACGTATACACTATTATATACAAGGTTGATACATTATTTACAGGTATTTGGTGAATTTCTCGCATTTTCTTTTTCTTCTTCTTCTTCTTCTTCTTATACACTTATATACATAGTGTATCAAGAATATTTTCACTCTGTGATTATACATCTTTATATAATTTTATACAACTATATACATTATGTACCTCTTTGTATAGAAGTATTTAAGCATTGCTGACGAAATTTTTGTACGATTTTCACTTGTAATTCTTGTATAAAACTAGTCCAAATCTCCAGCAAATAGCTTCAAACTTTGTATACAACCTACTTAGATTATTTCTAATAAGTTCAAACAATGCCCACTCCAAATTCAGCACAAAAACATAATCGAAATATAATAAGATTAGCATTAAAGGAGATGAGATTTTAGGTTTCTCGCGTCTGTTTTTACGTTTTGCAATTGTGATAGGTATGTATAAATCTGAAGATATACAAAATAAATAAAAAATAATTCAGAGAAGTGTTGCTTATGGAAGAAGGCACGAATGAGTGTTGACTGAATGGGGAACTTATTTTTTTTTTTCAGTTTTATTTGCATATGATTCTTTTTTATTAATTAAATTAAATATTTATGGGTAAAAAATGAGGAGAGAGCTACAATATAGGTAGGTAGGAATAAATGAGGTTGTTATAATTAGAGAGAATGAAAAAAGAAAAGATCTTATTGATATTTGGCTACATATTTACAAACTTATAACTGGGCTAAAATAGTGCAAGGTCAACTTATGGAGTGCATTATTCTATAATTTTTGTCTAGAAAGAAATGTCACTAATTGAGGCCCAAGGTATAGCGATAACCATAGTAATCGTGCAGTTAACCTAAACAGCAACAAACCTAACCGCTTAAACTAAAAATAACCAGTGAAGGTATTATATATGCATAATTTATATATTATATGTATATAATTATATAATCTATGTATATGGTTTGAAAATGTACGCAGTGAATATGACTAGCTATTTGTATAAAGATCTCTTATAATAAATTTTGAGGAATTATTGATTTTAAACTTTTATTGCTACACCCCTTTTCAACTATCTCAAATAGCGCCCAAGTCGTAAGAGAAAGATGCGCGTCAAATATCGAGCCCATTACTCAAATGGTCATTCAACTATCACAAATTATCTCCTAAAGCCACTTTTCTTTCGTTTGTAATAACAAAGTCATTTAATTATGCCTATTGCACTCAAAAGGCCACTCAACTAGATTTTTCAAATTTTGAATTGTCAAATACTTATTTTACCCTCTAAATTACAAACATTTATCCTTTTTTTTAAAAAAAAAAACTTTTAATATTATGATTTTTTTGCCTTTTTAATTTATATTATGGACTTATCTATAGAATAAATAAATATTATTTATAAATTAAAAAATAAAAAGTATTTGAGCATATATAATGCTGGAAGAACAAAATAATAAGCATAGTAAAAAAAATTGAATAATTTGTTAGTAATAATAAGTTTAGTATTAACAAAAAAAATTCAAAAATTTATTTACACAATTCAGAATGAAAGAAAATAAAGGTTGTGAAATATATATTCCATGCACGTAATATAAAAATAATTATTTAAATAAATATATTTTTATAATGTACATTATATATTCTTAAAAATATTGCTCAATTATTTTTTTTGGCAAGTAAAATTTTTTTTTATTTCACAAACCAAGTATCAACTTTACAAATCTGTATCTTCAGGCACTTGGACATCATGCCCCAAGCCTTGTAGTCTTCTTCTATCTACTTACACAAAAGAAACAAAAAAGCATATCTTCAAGATACTATCAACAAACTACTATCACACTAGTCTCGGGTATGACTTCATTTCCTGCAATGTTGTATCTAATTTTATGTACTTGCTGCCACAATAATGTATCTCCTGTGCTATTACTCGCAGAACTTCTTCCTTCCTTCTGATTTTCTGTTGAAAAACTCTCATATTTCTCTCTTGCCAAATATGGTAGACACAAGCTGCTAAACAAATCCGATACATGTGAGACTTTGCTGATTTCCCCTTCACATTCATTTCAGCCCACCTTACTTCTTCAGCCCACCCTTTTGCTCTTCTTGTAATCCCTTGCCATCTTAGTATGTTGCTCCATATCTGCTCAGTCATCGCACATCCAAAAAATAGATGTTCAATAGTTTCAGGATCTTCCTCACACATAGTACATGAACTATCTTCCACTAGACTCCATTTAGCCACTCTGTCACGTGTCTGTAGTCTGCCATGTATTGCTAAGAGTAAGATGAATTTCCACTTGGGAGTAGCATAGTTATTACATATTAGTCTTCTCCATGTGCATTTCTGAAATTCTCCTTGCAGCTTCCTGTACATCATATGTATATTGAACTTGTCCATCTTTTTGATTTCCTCCTCTTGTATCTCTGCTTTCTCCATGTATTCTGCAGCCTTTAATATTTTCTGAACTATCCAAGATGCTTGCATTGGTTTTCTCTTCCATAAGCTACCATTTTTCCCATAGTAACAATGCATCCATTTCACCTACAGTTTGTCTTTTTTATTACAAATATTCTATAACAATTTACTCGCAGCAGCTTTGTTCCACAACTGAATATCCATTATGTTCATCCCCCCTGCTGTCTGAGGCAAGCAAATCCTGTCCCAAGCAATGAGTGCCCTATGAGATACCTCAACTCCTCCAGTCCATAGGAACCTCTTACATGCACTCTCTGTCATTTGTATCAATTTTTTTAGCAAAGTAAAGATCTGTGACCAAAAAGTTTGGACTGAAAATAAGACACTCTTTATGAGTTGAACCCTTCCTACATAAGATAAAAACTTTGATGTCCAGCTTGTGATTCTGTCAATGATCTTCTCAAGTAGTGGTTTACATTGAGTGATTGCCAACCTTTTTGTACTCAGAGGAACTCCAAGATACCTTATAGGCAATTCTCCTTTACTGAATCCCAAGTAGTCCAGAATGTCTTGTTGTACATCCTGCTTCACCCCTCCAAAGTAGACACTACTTTTCTCTTCATTTGCTTCCAATCCAGATACATTTGAGAACCTCTTGAAACATTCATATAGTTCCTTCACTGCATCCAATCTTCCTTTGTAGAACAGCAACAAATCATCCGCAAAACTTAGTTGAACTATATTTAGTTTAGCACATTTGTGATGGAAACTAAACATCTTGTTCTCCTTTAGGCTTTTCAGTTCTATTGTTAAGTATTCCATCACTATAACAAACAAATAAGGGGACATAGGATCTCCTTGCCTCAAACCTTTTTTTGCTTGAAAATGTTTCATAGGATTCCCATTGATAAGAATAGAATATGAGACTATTTTTACACAGTTCATAATCCATGTGACAAACACTCCTGGGAAACACAGTTGCTCCAGCACTTGTTCTAGAAAATACCATTCCACAAAATCATATGCCTTCCTCATTTCAATATTCAAGCAGCACCTTTGTGTAGTATTCTTCCTGTTATACCCTTTAACTATCTCATGACTTAAGATAATGTTTTCTGAGATGATTCTCCCTGGTACAAATGTTGACTGACTCTCATCCGCCAAATAATCCATCACTTCTTGTAATCTATATGTCAGAATCTTTGAAATGATTTTGTAAATTGTAGTACAACATGATATAGGTCTGAACTCCCCCACTTTGGCAGGATTTTGGACTTTAGGAATCAATGTCACTGAGGTGCATTTTATAGGCCTATACATTTCAGCACTAGTAAAGAAATCCTGCACAGCTTCTACTACTTCATCACCAATTATAGGCCAAGCCTTCTTAAAGAACAAGGCATTATATCCATCACACCCCGGAGCTTTAGCATCATCTATACTATTCAAAGCTTTGACCACTTGCTCTCTTGTTATTGGCTTTATCAGTTTCAATTGTTGGTTTCTTGTCAATCTGTTACCCCTCATCATCACCCCTGGATCAATTGCTTGCATTTCCTCAGTTGTTGTTCCTAAAAGCCTCTTATAGAATTGAATGATTTCCTGCTCAACTTCCTCTTGGTTCTGAGTATGTCCACCAGTTTGAGTAACTAACTTTGTAATTCTTTTCTGAGCATTCCTATTCTTCATGCTAGCATGGAAGTATGCAGTGTTTGAGTCTCCTAACTTCAACCATTGGACTCTAGATTTTTGCTTCATGATACTCTCCTCAATTGTGCTCCATTTCTCTAAATCTCCTCTAAGTTGTTTTTCCTCAGTTTTCAGCCTTTCTGCTTGCACAGGATCTCTCATTTGCTCCTGAATTTTCTTCAATTCCTCTTTAATATTTGTTACTTTCTCCTTGGTCTTGCTGTACTCTTCTTTATGTAGTTTTTTCAGATCACCCTTTAGTCTTCTAAGCTTCATCTATATTCTTTCCATTGTTGTTCCTCTGATGTTCACCTCCCATGTTGTTTTCACTATGTTCTCAAACTCCTTATGATCAGCTATTGCATTGAAGAATCTGAAAGGTGTTGGTCTACTCTGTTGTTCCTGTTTCAAACATAAACACAAAGGAGTATGGTCAGAGAATAAAGGGTCTTGAACCACCACCTCCAATTGTCTCATATGCATCATCCATTCCTCATTCACTAGGTCTCTATCAATCTTACTATGGACATTATTGTTAGTCCATGTGTACTGTCTTCCAATATATTTCAGCTCAGTCATTCCTGTATCCTCCAGAAACTCATTAAAGTCCCTTGTTTCTGATTCAATCACCTGGTTTCCATTATATCTATCATCCCAACTATTTATTGCATTGTAATCCCCCATAGCAACCCAAGCTCCCTTCAATCCCTTTTGCAGGTTCCTTAGTTCTTCCCACATAGATTTTCTTTGCTCAACTGTATGCAATCCATAGACTGTAGAAAATCAGAATTCTTCCTTATCTCCTATCACAGTAATCCTCCATGTAATCATCTGCTCAGTTACACTGTGTTGTATAAAATCCAAAACAACTGGATTCCACACAACCCAAATTCTCCCTTTTGTACTTGCTACATAATTATCCTTATACTTCCATTTTGTTTGCTATTTTCTGAATAATTTTAGCTACCCCTTGTTGCTTCACTCTATGTTCAATTATTGCTATTAATCCCACCTTATTTTCTCTAATATACTTCTTTATTTCTTTTTATTTATAGACCTTGTTTAGGCCTCTTACATTCCATGTAATAATCTTCATCTGAGAATAAATGGTGTATCATACTCCTTCATCACCTCCCATCTATTGCTACTACTGGATCATATGCCTATCATCAGGGAACTTGTAGGTTCAGGTGTACTCCCTCCTCTCGTTGGTGTCCCCATACTATTCCTTCCATGTTTTCCAGATCTTGCTATTGACTTCCCTTTGACTATCTGCCATCCCTCTTCCTCTTTTAGCTCTTGTGCTTTGTTTATCTCTTTTGATTGTACTCCTTCTTATTTTCACCCTCTCTCCTTTTATTATTCACTTCAGCCACAGTTTTCTGCTTCTCTGCTCCTTGTTCCTTTATCCTCCAGAATTGCTTTGGTTTCAACTCTCGACCTTTTTGCTTTACTTCCTCCTTCTGTTGTTCTTGACAAATATGTCCTAGTTGCAAACATTTTGTACAATATTGAGGCAACCAGTCATACCACACCTCTTGTTCAAATTCACTCCCATTTGGATCTCCAACCTTAATTTGTTTTGGTAATGGCTTTGTCACATCCATTTCTATTAGAATTCTAGCATACGAAATACGTTCCACTCTTGTTGTACACGCATCTGCATATATAGGAATTCCCAAAGTGCTTCTAATTCTGCTTAGAGAATAATCCTCCCAACAGCTTAACGGCAACTTTGGCAATTGGATCCATAGAGGTATAGTTTTCAGTACCTCATTTGCAAAATCAAAACTCGTAGACCACGTTTTGACCACCACAGGCCTACTATTCATCGTGTATGGTCCTGAGTACAATACAGCATCCCTATCCTCCTCTGTAACAAACTTCACAATAAAATACCCATCGTTATGAAGGTATATTGTTGGCTTAGTTGCAAAATTCCACTGGAATGCAATAAACCTTTTCAAAGCAGCAATAGTAGGTGTTTCTCCTACTACATACACAATCACAGCCAATTTCCACTTCTCTATAGCTCGTTCCACCACCACCTTATCTAATTTAGCTACTTTAATTCCATTTCTAATAGTAGGGGCAATGTACTTCAAATTCATGCCTCAATTTGCCATTTTGTTCTCAGCAAATAGATTCCTCCACTTCGTCACAGCTGGTACCTCTTGCTTCCCTTTTGTTTGATCATCTCTAGCTCCTTTCCCAATTTCATTCACCCTAACTTTTTCAATTACCCCATTTCCACCTTTTATTGGTTCCAATTGAGTAATTGAACATCCAACCTCCGGTATAATTGCTCCCGTTCCTCTTGTCAAGCTCAGCCATTGTTCCATTGGTTTCTCCATCACTGTTTCATTTAGTACCTGACTTTTCTCCATTACTTTCCCTGTTTGTCCCTTTTCTCCTTCCTTCAGAGTTACTTCCCTTAGATCTACCTTGATTGCATGTCGTCAAGGTCTTCCTCGCGGCATTTTCCGATAAGTTTGGCGTATAATAGCAAGCACACTATCCTACGCTCAGAGCCAAAACCTTTCAGACAAATAGCTATTTTCCTTAATATTGCTCAATTATATTATATATATTTTACAACCTTTATTTTCTTTCATTCTGAATTGTGTAAATAAATTTTTAAATTTTTGTTGTTAATACTAAAAAGTTTTTAAAAAAATAAAAAGAAGATAAATGTTTATAATTAGAGGGTAAAATAGGTATTTGGCAATCCAAAATTTGGTAACCCTAGTTGAGTGACCTTCTTAATGCAATAGACATAGTTAAATGACTTTGTTGTTACAAACGAAAAAAAATTACTCGCTAAGCTGGCTGAAAGAAGCAAGCACAGAGTCTTGATCTTTATAACTAAATTGATAGATTCCGTAAGTTATGCAATTTTTTCTAACTAATTGGTGTCACTGAGTAGAGCAAAATGAGCACCAGTATTGAAAGAGTCAATTTTTAGTTGTAATATTTGGAGCTGAAATGTAGTCAATTGTCAATGTGATGCATATCTATGAATTGAGACTCTAATTTATCAGAACTTAGTCAAGTCCTATCAAAGATGGACTGTGAAAGAGATGGTATATGGCCTCTGCATCTAAATGGTGCATTCTTGGAGTTTTTGAAGTTACGGGCGGAGCTAGGATTTTAAGTTTATGGCGTTCAAAATTTTAGAACGACGACTTCAAGTGCTAATGACGGAGTTCTAAGTTTAATATTTATACATATATAATAATTTTTTTAACACAAAGTACATTATCTGAGCAAAATCTATTGGGTTTGGTCGAACTTGTAGCTCGACTTCTGCCTCAAGCCATGTTTGAAACCCAAGGTTAGCTTTTAAAAAAAAAGTGCACTTTTCTTTTTTATTTTTTTTTTCTTAGTGTGTATATTCAGGATAAATTCTTTCAGAGTAGGGGCGAGGCTTACATATACACTACTCTCTAGCCTGACTTGTGGGAACTTACTCGGTTTATTATTGTTTTTGACAAGCATAGTGGTCTATTAAGATCTTTAAAACATAATTCAAATCAACAATCTTTCTTGATTATCCATTATTTAAACTAAATGATTAGTGAAAAGAGTAGCATAAGTGTGGTTAGAAATTGAAATTCAATGTATCTGGACGGAATTCTAAATTTATTGAACTTTCCCATCAGGGGCGGCTCAAGCTCGTACGGGGCCTAAGGCCAAAGTTTAATATGGGGCCTAAAAGCCAAAATTTGTATCTTCGTCAGATTTCTCATAAACCTCTTCTTCTAGTTGAATTTTGTTATCATGTGACTCAGAGTTAGTGACTTGTTTATCTACCTAATATTCTCCTACATTTTGCGATTTAGTTTTTTCATTATTTGTCAAAAAATTCTGAAGAGCTCTTTTTTGAGATTTAATTAAATTTTTAACTTTTCTTTTATTTTGGATTTTTAAATATCCGAATTCATATTTTCTTGTAGACATGTTTATATTCTAAAGAAAATTAAACAATATGTACATTGTAAAATTAATAAAATGATAAATAACAAATAAAAATAATACTAGAAAGTTAGAATGATATTACCCGACTAACTGATTCAAGAAATTTGAAGACTTTAATTCCAAAATATCTAGTCGTGGGCTTGTTGGAGTCTTGGAGAAAGAAAGTAATCTAATAGAAAGAACATGAGCATGAATAAAAAAAGAAGAAAAAGGTACGTCACTATGTCTCATTCTGCTATATGGAAAATGAAGAATGAAATGAAATTGAAATGTTGGATTGAGTCTTGGAATTATTTGAGAAGAAGAGCAAAAAGTAGAATTGTCAAATCAAATCAAAGTAACAATTATTTTTTTAGTACTATTTTAAGCTTTACTTTATTAATATATTAAAAGTTTTTCTTTTTTTATATATGAAAGTAAAAAATACTATATATATTATTTATTTTTAAGAAAAAAAATCTTTAAACCTATAAAATATATAGTATTCCTAAAAAAATGGGGCCTCCCAAAATTGGAGGACCAAGGCACTTGCCTTACCCCATATACCTATAGAGCCGCCCCTGTTTCCCATCCATTTAATACCCTAGAAATAAAAGAAGAAGAAAAATATAGGAAAAAATGGCTAATCTTGCAAGATTTACGTCTTCCAATCGCCACTTCCCTGAGTAGTTTATCATGTTTTTTTTTTCTTTTCTTTTTTTACATTTCCTTCTCTCAATTTCTGAACGACTTTAGTTTCATTCAATTTTAAATTATTTTGAAAACATTGCGAAGAATTTTGTAATATGTTCACGGCAAGCCTATTAATGCAAACTATTTGTCATTTGAATAAAGTTTAATTTTATTACTCAACTATGGTATATTAATTTTATTACTCAGCTGGTGAGTTTCTCAAGTAACTTGAATTTGTTTTCGAGTAACAAAAAAACTTTAAACCTATAATCGAATGATACTTGACAGGTTTAATTTACTTACATTGTTCTTACTTAACCATAGTTAATACTCCCTCCGGTCCAAAATAAGTGATTTTTTGGCATTTTTTTGTGGTCCAAAATAAGTGATTTTTTCATATTTCAAGAATGAATTAATTATTTTTTTCCTACATTGTCCTTGGAGTAAATAGTGTTGGAATATGTGTTAGGAGTGTTTATGTGAGATAGTAAAGGTTAATATGGTCAATTCCATTACTAATTAATGCTAAAAAGTGAATTTCTTAATCTGTGTGAAAACATCCAAAAAATCATTTATTTTGGATCGGAGGGAGTAATATATATTTTTACCTCATCAATTTTATCATTTAACTATGACAAATTATTAAAGTTCAGATTAAACATAGAGTGTGGATTAATTTCCTTCATTTTGGAATTATGAATCATTAATAAACATTGACTGCGGTGCTTGTATAGAAAAAGTAAAGACTCCAATCTAGGGGAGAAATTGTCACAATCCGGATTTTCCACCCTCGGGAGTCATGATGGCGTCTACTAATAGGAGTTAGGCAAGCCAAATATCAATTACCTCTTTTAGCGAACATCGACAATATTAAAAATAATGAAGCATTTAATAATAAAGCAGAAGTCTCAAATATAATTAACTGAAAGAAATGCGGAAGTTTAACAAAATCCTTTACCCAAGACTGGTGTCACAATACTCACGGACGTCTAGAGAATACTAAATACAAGGTTCGAATGAAGCATAAAACTATTTGTTTTGGTACAAAGATAACAAACTAAAATAGAGATAGAGAGAGACTCCGGGCCTGCGGACGTCAGCAAGGCTACCTCGGGTCTCTGGATTGAAGTCAACTCCCGAATCCGCTATTGCTGTCCAAAAGTTGCTGCTCCGGCTCTGTGAGAAATTAGCCTAGATATGTATGAATTCCAATATCAATTTTAATGTATTCTTTTAGCAAAAAAATAACATATTTAATTAGAACCTAGCTGCATAAAAAATATTGCAAACCACAACTTTAATTTATATGGTTGAATATTTGAAAAATCATATTCGGATATAACATCATTTGACTCTCAAAAAAAATTGTATAATTCTGTTGGGAGACAGATAATCTATAATTATTAGGAAATTTAAGTGATTATCCAATTGATAAGCTATTTCTTTAATAATTAAATCTTGAAAGGAGTGTCATGAAATTATCACTTAATAGGATAATAAAGCTAAGCAAAATGAACCAGTCGATAAATTATGTCCAGATACATTAGGTCATGCCCTTTAAGCCAAAATACTGAAACCATGCAAAATCACATAGAACCAATGATGTACTTATACCTATCTCTATATAAATAGTATTTACTATATTATATATATATATATATATATATATATATATATAACCAATGATGTACTTATACCTATCTCTATATAAATA
>MDKF011044356.1:0-26514 GCA_026770625.1 Nicotiana glauca | reverse complement strand
TACTAGAGATTGGTGGCTAAGATTGGGATATCGCACAATAATTTATGGGGTCGTGTCCAAATAAACCGTGTATCAGGCTAGCCAATTTTCGGACTGATAATTGAAAAATAGTCAGCAACGGAAAGTTCTAGCATAATATACTAGAGATTGGTGCACCTGTGTATGAACTTCCAGCATATTATGTTGGAACTCCAACACACGGAAAATTCTAGTATAATATACTGGAGATTGGAGCACATGTATATGAACTTTCAGCATATTATATATGCTAGACCAGTATATTATGTTGGAACTCCAGTATAGTATATTGGAAGTCCAGTATATTATACTGGAACTCCAGTATACAGGGGCAGATTTAGGGGGGCGGAAGGGGGTTCACCCGAACCCCTTTCGCCGAAAACTTACACTGTATATATAAGGTAAAATCTATTTTTTATCTCTATATATTAAGTTTTGAACCCCCTTGACACAATTCTATAGTGTAGTTTAGTAGTCAAGGGGGATCAAAATCTTCATAAGGTCATAGGATCTATTCCCACTAGCTACAAAAACATTGTTTGAACCCCCTTCGTGGAGATCCTGGCTCCGCCACTGCCAGTATATTATGCTGGAATATTTTCTGTATTTTGAACAGTGTTTTCGTTCAAATTTATCTTTACATGAAAAGTGGCTAAATTTCCTATTTTTCAATTCCCACTTATAAATTTGGCTATTTTTGAATTTCACCCAAATAAACCTCAAATGGGCCAGGATTTTTTATATGCTTTTAAATATTTTTAATTGTTAATTATTGTAACATCTAGTATTTTTTTTACATGATTTTTAAAAATATAAATTTTATTCAAATAGCTTAAAGATCCTGTCCAAATTTGTGATTGAAATTAACAAGTTCAGACTCTTGAAAATGAAACTATCTCATATAAATTGAGACAATGGAAATAGTATATCAGATCTAAGACATTTTTTTTTTCTTCTTTTTCGCAGCCTATGATTTCACGAGTTTTGCCTTTTAACTATCTCATTTTTTAATTTAATATTTTATTATGCAAAACTAATTAAAGTTATATCTTCTTCGAGAAGGATCTTACGACGACTTTGTCCCTACGTCAAAAAGAAGCTACCTTTAACGAATACTATAATTTGTTTAATACTTCCCAATAATTGCTTCAACAATCAAGTATTCATTAGTTGTGCTACAAGGCATGGAGTTTGTCTTGCCAGTTATTTAAGTGTATTTAAATACGTAATTTAATCTAAAAATATGCGAGTGATTAATTACTACTTTACAATTTAAGTAAATTTGAGTCTCTATATAGAATTTGAGGGCAGAGGCGAAACTAGAATATAATATACGAGTTCAAAGGAATTGATCAATATTTTTGGTCCAAACACACACACACTCTCTCTCTTTCTTTATATATATATATATAACCGTAAATTACAATTAAGGGATGAATCGATCTTTGATAAGAGGGCTAAGCCCTATATTTTAGGTATTATCTTAGGCCGCAAGTTAGTGAAGAGGTTTAAGGTTTAAATTTCTTCGAGGGGAAGTTGGATGCATTTATTATCTTAGCACTCTTATTCAATAACTGTTGAAGCACAAGCAATTCCGAAGGTTTTGAAAAGGGCGTTACAGAAAGATTGGTCAAAGCTTTATATACTATCGGATGCAAAGAATGTGGTACAAATGTTGCATAAGAAGATAACAGTATCCTGGGAAATAAATACCAGAGATTTTTTTTTTTTTTTAAATTTAAATTTGGATCATTTCTCAATTTGTGCATGTCATCCGCGCAGGGACCCTGCTAATCTGTTCAGGGATTGATTCATGAATGGGGTACTCGTAGAAAGACAGAGGAAGCCTCACCAAAATCTGAATCCGTCCTTTTCGATGTTACCTAATTTTGGGGTAAAGACGAGGTACATGTGGAAAAATTGGCACACGCTTAAGCTCCCGATTGGACATAAATTTTGACTATTTTTCTCAAAAATAATGAAAAATTATTATTTGTTCACGAAACTTAATCAGTATTTGAAAAATTTCTGAAAAAAAGATTTTTTAAGTTCCAAATATTGATTAATTTGGAGCAGTTTTTGGGTAAAATTTTTTTTTCTTCAAGTAAAATGCATGTCCGAACACAACTACGATTTTCAAATACTATTTTTCAATACAGTTTCAATTAAATCTATGTCCAAACACTAGCTAAAACTTCGCTTATTTTACTTCACCTATTTATCATTGGATGTATTACATTAAATTGTTCATGTAGTCAACTACTTTTATCATTGGATGCAATTCATAGACATCGTCTTCCTTATTAGACTTCATAAAAATGTGATTTGCGATCACATAATGTATTTAAATATTCCAAAACATAGAGATTACCGCTTTCAACTTGCAGAATAATTACAGATGCAATCTGACAAAGTTATTGAATAATATTAATCCTTGCTCAGATAGGAGGCAGTAGTTTAGATAAGGCTTTGATTGAATTTAGTAACTTTTACTTAAATAATGTATTCATATTTAAAAAATTTAAAACTAAGTTATTAGCACTAGAAGTTGTCAGGCTAAATCCAAAACTGATGAAGTTGAAATCCCTATTGTGCCTATGCTCCTTGTGTCTCTATTTTTTGCTTAACTTGCGGTTTTGAAGATATTCAAATTCTAAGGTTAACCTTCAGTTTCGGTGAATAGGCATGATTCATAGAGACATAAATAAAGAAAATTATAGAAACAGAAATATGCACACAGTACAATAATAAATTTCAGATTTTCTCTGCTGAATCCGAATACAAAGTAATATACTTTAGACTTGTATACATAAAGCGATAGCCCATTTTAGTACAAAACCACAATACTCTTAAACTTGTTTGGATGACAAAGATACAGAGTGAGAAGTAGAATCTTCAAGATACACCCTTATGTCAAAAAAGAAAAGGGATGAAGAAAAAATTGATTACTATGCTAATTATTTCAATTTCAAAGAACTCAAAACTTTAGGGAACGATTCAAAATTCCTTGTCTGAGAAGTGAACTCATAAAAATCAGAGTCCTCGAAATCATCTTCTTCAAATATAGTCTCTAGCTGGGGAGAAATTGAAATCCTATAGGGTGCTATTATAACCGCTGGAACAGTAACTTCCATCCAAGATTTTTGGTTGCCACTGAACTTGACCATTTTTGCAAAAAAACAGCAAGGATGAGGCTATGGAGGCAAATTCTAGAGAGGTGTTCACTGTTCAGTATTGTAATAGTTTCTTGAAAGAACCCTTTAGCCAATGACAATAAAATGCAAGAATCAAAGCTGTTAAACTGAAATTTGCAACTTATTTTTGGGTTTATATAGGAGAAATTGTGAATCAGAAAGGTCTTCACTCTTCAATCTTTGATTATGTTGATTGTTGATTGTATATTTTTGTGGGGTTTGAGTAAAGAGTGCAAAGTGTGAGGGATTATATAAAGGTGAGGCGAAGTGAAGAAGTATAAAGAATTTGGGGTGAAGTGTCGGTAGAAAAACAGTGGAAATATCAGCTGAATCTGAATCTGTCCTTTTCAATGATTGATGGGTGGTACCTAATTTTGGGGTTAAGACGTGCAACATGTGGGAAATGCGCACTCCTTATAGATTTTTGTGGAGAAATTTTGATAAAGTACAACAGTTTAGGATCTAATTATTATATGTAATTATCGTTTGCTTAATTACCATTTGTAATTACTACTCCCTCTGTTTCAATTTATGTGAACATGTTTGACTGGTTACGGAGTTTAAGAAAAAATAAAGACTTTTGGAATTTGTGGTCCTAAACAAGTTAAAAAAAGGCCCAGAGTATTTGTGTGGTTATAAACGCTTCTCATTAAGCTAGAATTGTAAGTTTAAACAAAATTATTTCCAAATTTAAAAATGGGTCATTCTTTTTGGAACGGACCGAAAAAAAAAATATGTTCACATAAACTGGAACGGACGGAGTATTCAATTATTACTAACTTATATCATTTGTATTCGACAACAAATACAATTATGCAGCCCGTTCAACGGTATTCATTTGCATATAAAAGATACAACATGTATGGCATGTATTTGTTACTAAAGCGAAATACAAAAATACAGAAAAATAAAATGCTCTCATTGTGAGTTGAAGACCTTTGATTACTAAGTGAGTGCTCTAACCAACTGAGCAATGAAAGCTTGTTGCTCTCTTGTTTAGACACACAACGATACAACCTGTGTCAATTGAATACAAAGGATACAACTTGTATCACGCGTATTTATTACCAAGGCAAAATGCAAAAAGTACAGAAAAATAAAATGCTCGTGTTGCAAGTCGAACTCAAGACGTTTGCATACTACGTGGATGCTCTAACTAACTGAGCTACGAGAGCTTGTTGCTCTCTTATTTTAGTCAAAGGCGGAGCTAGAATTCCAACCTGATGGGTGCTGAATTTTGGGATCACGACTTCAAGTATTAATGAATGGATTCTAGATTTAATATATATACGTATTTTATGAATTCAGATAACCAAATACACTAGTTGAGCAAAAGAGCCCGTAGTTCGGCTTGTGTTAGAACATGCGCAGCGGAAGCAAGCATATGAACCATGCATCAAATACATGTAAACTAGACAACGCAATAATAACGAGATTAGAGCACTAACCTCTTGAAATAGTTGCACAAATCTTACAAACAGCAAGAATCCAGGGCTGCAATCTTCTGCTATTTGCCTAGTAAAACTTTGGACGTTTTTTTCTTTTGGGTGGGCAAGAACAATACAACTTTAAAAACGTGAGTTATTGGGTGAAATTAGTCTTGCTTTAATAGAGTTATTTTTGGCCGAAATTTTGCTCCAAAAACGTGTAGAATTCTCCTTCTACAAGTAGAATCCTATTCCAACTCTATTAGATGACTTTTCTCCCAAATCACTTTTTACCCAAGTCTTGTCTAGATTTTTACTAGGTATAGCAGGGACCACATAAATAATAAGAGGCTACTAATTATAGCATTAATTCAAAATTAGCATGAATTAATTCTTACTATAATTAATTACAATTTATTTCACTAAAAAACTGCAAATGAACTCCTCAATATGAATTTCGAAAATTTAATAACACTTATTTTAACTCCCCATGTTAAGATCTCAAATACCAATTAATTAAATTAAATTAAATCACTAAAAATTTAATTTAATCAACTAATTAAATCATTTACAATTCCGCTTAAACTATTTTATGTGACGGATACAAAATCCACCGGCCGGGTTTTCACACGAAAACTTATAAGCCTACATAAAGGGGTATCATCAAACTCAAAATCGAGTCATGGATTCTATCAACTAATTATTATTCACAAATGTTATTCATTATTGTCCAATCTATTAGGCATACACTAACTCTAAATAGAGTCGTACTTTTTGATAAATTAAAACAATAAACAAATTACATTGATCATAATAATTATATCAAGATTAGGAGTATAAGCTCATTTAATGAATTAGAGAAAATATTTTATATATTCAGTACAAAAATATCTTTTCTCTACTTGGTCCGTTCAATATAC
Organism: Nicotiana glauca; assembly: GCA_026770625.1. Classification (NCBI taxonomy): domain Eukaryota; kingdom Viridiplantae; phylum Streptophyta; class Magnoliopsida; order Solanales; family Solanaceae; genus Nicotiana; species Nicotiana glauca. Next base: position 20,955 of record MDKF011044356.1, on the reverse strand, counting down.
ACTGAGTACACTAGCACAAGAAGTTGGAGTAAAACAAATCCCATAATCAAGACAAATTATAATATAATCTTGTGCTACAATCATCAAGATATTTTGTCGCACAATATCTTTGATTGTGAACATAGTTTATTAATTATGAGAACCAACAATTTAATCTTCTGTGCATGAGCTAAAACTTCATATACTAAATTATCTATTACATAACTAAAAGGACAAACATGTAACAAAAGATCTATTTAAAATAGTACTTTATTGAATTGAATAAATTAAATAAATAATTATTTCATAAAGAATAAAATATAATACTATGTCTAAACCGCATGGTTAATAGTATATCCCAACAATCTCTCACTTAGACTCATAACTATGCGTCTGCTACTCTAACACCCATTCCTTCTACATGCTTTTCAAAAATCTTCTATGTCAAACTCTTTGTAAATGGGTCTACCAAATTGTCCTCTGACGCAATCTTCAACATTCTTGCATCACCTCTCTGAGTTATGTCCCGAATTAAGTGATATTTACGCTTTATATGCTTACTCCTTTTATGGTTTCTTGGTTCCTTCGAGTTTGCAACTGCATCACTATTATCACAATAAAGTACAATTGATGCTTGTACCGAAGGAACTACATTAAGCTCTTTCAGAAAGTTCCTGAGCTAAACAACCTCTATAGCTGCCTCAGATGCAGCCACATATTCAACTTCCATGGTGGAATCAGCAACACATGATTTTTTGATGCTCCTCCAACTTATAGCTTCACTTCCTTAGGTAAAAACATATCCTGAGGTAGATTTTCTAGAGTCTCTATCTGACTGAAAATCTGAATCAGTCTAGCCAATGGATGCAAGATTACTTGAGTGATATACCAACATATAATCCCTAGTCCTCTTCAAGTACTTGATTATATGCTTAATAGCATTCCATTGTTCTCAACTAGGGTTAGACTGAAATCTACTAATCATGCCAATAGAAATGCAGATGTCAGGTCTAGTACATAGCATAGCATACATAAGACTCCCTACAACAAAAGCATAAGGGACTGCCTTCATCCTTTCTATCTCTTCAGTCATTTTTTGGGACAGATCTTTTGACAGAGAGATTCCATGTCTAAAAGGGAGAAACCCTTTCTTGGAATCTTGCATGCTAAACCTGGTGAGAATAGTATAAATATAAAGTGATTGGGACAAGCCTAATATCCTTTGCTTGCGATCTCGCATAAGCTTGATCCCAATGATATATGCTGCCTATCCCAAGTCTTTCATATCAAAACGTGAGGACAACCATTCCTTTACTGAATTCAACATGCTCACATTATTTCCTATGAGAAAAATATCATTTACGTACAAAACCAAAAATGTAACTTTATCTCCATTCTGCTTTTTATAGACACAAGACTCATTTTCATATTGATCAAAACTGAAGGTTTTAATCGATGCGTCAAAACAAGTGTTCCATGCACTAGAAGCTTGTTTCAATCCATAAATAGATTTCTTTAATTTACACAACATGTGCTCATTGCCATTTTTTATGAAACCAACTGGTTATGCCATATAGATGCACTCATCAAGACTTCCATTTAGAAAAGCGGTCTTGACATCCATTTGCCAGATCTCATAATCGTAATGAGCATCAATTGTCATGACCCGAATTTCCTACCCTCGGAGGTCTTGATAGTGCCTACTCGTAGAAGCTAGGCAAGCCACAAATCATAAACTCCTAACTCCTTTATTTTAAAATCTTTTTATCATTCATAACAACAAGTGATAAATATTTAAATAACAGCGAAAGACTTAAATTAAATAAGTTGAACAAAATACGAAAACCGACATGTGTCTCTACCCAAGAACTGGTATCACAACATTCACGGACTACTAAGAGTACTAAATACAATCGTTTGAAAGAAATATAACAATGTTTGTCTCGAAAACATGAGATAATAGAACGAAATATAAGATAGAGAAGATGCCGGGCCTGCAGACGCAAATCGAGGCGACTCTAAAATGAGATTTTCAAGGCCTCGGAGTCATAAAATTTAATTTAAAACACGTGATAACCCTTTGGGTCGTCACATTCTTCACCTCTAAAATAATCGTTCATCCTCGAACGGACAGAAGAAGGAAGAACCTGAGTCGGGGAAAAGATGAGGATAACGGCTCCGCATATCGAACTCGGACTCCCAGGTCGACTGACCTCTCCACTGAACAAGAACAGAAGGGAAAATCTTCGACCTCAACTGACGAACCTGCTGGTCTAGAATAACCAGCGGCTCCTCCTCATAAGACAAGTCCTTGTCCAACTGGGCAGTGATGAAATCTAACACGTGGGCTGGATCGCTGTGATACCTCCTAAGCATGGACATATGAAACACTAGACTTTCGCTGACTCGGAAGAAGTTCGACACAGTTTGGGTCATTGTTGATAGGCTGACCAAGTCAACGCATTTCATTCATATGGCAGTCTCTTGTTCTTCTGAGAGGTTGGCTGAGATCTATATTCGGGAGATTGTTCGCCTTCATGGTGTGCCCGTATCCATCATTTCGGACCGGGGTACGCAGTTTACCTCGCGAGTCTGGAGAGCAGTTCAGCGAGAGTTGGGCACACGGATTGAGTTGAGCACATCATTTCATCCCATACGGATGGTTAGTCCGAGCGTACTATTTAGATTTTGGAGGATATGCTCCGAGCTTGTGTCATTGACTTTGGAGGTTCGTGGGATCGGTTCTTGCCTTTAGCGGAGTTTGCCTACAACAACAGCTACCAGTCGAGCATCCAAATGGCTCATTATGAGGCTTTATATGGTAGACAACGTCAGTCTTCGGTTGGATGGTTTGAGCCGAGAGAAGCTCGGTTGTTGGGTACGGATTTGGTTCAGGAGGCCTTGGACAAGGTTAGAATCATTCAGGACCTTGTCCAACTGGACAGTGCTGAAATCTAACACGTGGTCTGGATCGCCGTTATACCTCCTAAGCATGGACACATGAAACACTAGATGCACAGCTGATAAGATTGGCGGCAATGCAAGTCTATAAGCCGCCTCTCCCACTCGATCAAGAATCTCAAACGGACCAATGAACCTAGGGATAAGCTTTCCCTTCTTCCCAAACCTCATCACGCCCTTCATAGGCGACACTCGGAGCAATACTCGCTCTAATACCAACTTGTCATGACCCAAATTTCCCATCCTCGGGGGTCGTGATGGCACCTATTCGTAGAAGCTAGGCAAGCCACAAATCATAAACTCCTAACTCCTTTATTTTAAAACCTTTTATCATACATAACAACAAGCGATAAAATTTAAATAACAGCGGAATATGAAATTAAAGAGGAAGACTTAAATTAAATAAGATGAACAAAATGCGGAAACCGACATGTGTCTCTACCCAAGAACTGGTGTCACAACATATACGGACTACTAAGAGTACTAAATACAATAGTTTGAAAGAAATATAACACAGTTTGTCTAAAAAACATGAAATAACAGAATGAAATATAAGATAGAGGAAATGTCGGGCCTGCGGACGCAAATCGAGGTGACTCTAAAATGAGAGTTTCAAGGCCTCGGAGTCATAGAATTTAATTTAAAACAGGGTCGTCACATCAATGGATAAGAGAATCCTAACGGATTTAAGCATGGCTACGGGCGAAAAGGTTTCCTCATAATCGATCCTTTCTTTTTGAGTAAACCCTTTTACAACAAGCCTAACTTTAAAAGTTTGCACTTTTCCATCCACTCCTCTCGTTTTGTTATAGATCTATCTACAATCTATAGGTTTGACTCCAGTAGGACTCCATTTCAGATTTCATAGCACCAACCCATTTATCAGCATCTGTATCTTATAGTGCTTCGTCGTAATTAATAGGTTCTGTATTAGGCTCTTCAGGGATTCTATCATAAGATTCTCCCAAGAGCGCAAACCGGAGAGGTTTTCTAATAATTCTCTCACTATGACTAGTCACTACAGGTGGAGTCTGATTTTGTTGTTGAATCATAACATTATTTTCTTGAATTGAAGCTTTAATGTTATCCTCCACACCTTGCGGTGCTGGGATATCATTAACTTCTTCCTGCAGTGCAAGCTACATAACAATGTGAGGTTGTTCAACAATTTGAGGTTGTTCAACATTACACCCACTACTTTGAGGTAGTGAGATGTCAGGCAATTACTCTTGTGCAATCTACTGCCTATTGACATTTCTCCCACTATAATAATGCAGTAGTATGTCAATACTGGCTTATGGAATACGTTCTAGAGATGAGTCTTTAGTTACTCTCTTATTTAATTCCTATAAAACTAGTTTACTTCTAGGAATATGGTTCGTTAGATAGTCCTCTTCTAAAAATCTGAAATTTGTCATAACAATTACCTTCTTTTCTTTGGGACAATAAAATAAATTGCCTTTAGTTCCTTTTGGATATCCAATAAAAATACATACTTCTATCCTTGATTCCAATTTATCTACTTTCCCTTTCAACATATATGCTGGACAACCCCAAACCCGAATATGTTGTAAACTTGGCTCGCGCCCAGTCTACAATTCTACTGGAGTTGAAGGTACTGACTTTGAAGGAACCAAATTTAGAATGTAGTTTTTTGTTTCTAAAGCATATCCCCAAAAGGAAGAAGGCAAATTGGAATAACTTAACATTGATCTAATCATTTTCATAAGGGTTCTATTTCTTCTTTCTGCCGCACCATTTTATTGTGCTGTTCCTGGGGTAGATAATTGAGATGTAATTCAACAATCTGATAAATACTTTATGAATTCCATAGAAAGGTATTCACCACCACGATCAGATCGCAATGTTTTGATATATTTATTATATCGTTTCTCTGTTTCCGTCTTAAATTCTTTGAATTTCTCAAAGCATTCAGACTTACGTCACAACAGATAAATATATCCATATTTTGAGTAACCATCTGTGAAAGTCACAAAATACTTAAAACCACCTCTTGTTTGTATATTCATAGGGTCACACAAATTAGACTGAATTAATTCTAACTTATCACTGGTGGGAAATGTCTCTTGGAAATTTTACCTTCTAAACAGGATTTGCATGTTGGTAGTGACTCCACTTTTAATAAACTCAAAGGTCTATCAGAGAGCAGTCTCGAAATCCTATTTAGATTTATATGACCTAGACATAAGTGCCACAATTAAGTTTGACTCAATTCAGAAATACGTTGTCTTTTATGTGGTAGATTAATGTTATTTAGTTCTTTTGATTGTTGTAGCACATGAGGAGATATATCAAGAATAAAAAGGTCATGTACTCTAGCAGTAATGTAGATAAAATATTTATTAAACTTAATAACAACAGATTTATTAGCAAAATAAACATTATAACCAACATCCATTATTTTCGAAACTGAAATCAAATTCCTTGTAATAGAAGGTACATAGAGAACATTTTTTAAAACTAAAACTCTATTAGTACTAAACGAAACTCTAATATCTTCTAAAGCTAAAGCTGGTGCTGGCTCGCCATTGGCTTGAAAAACGCAAACTTCATTCTCACTTAGCTGTCGCATTTCCTGAAACCCCTGCAAAGTATGGTAGGCGGTTCATGATTTGGAGTTAGCAACCATTGTTCACCCGTTGAAGATTTGGAGGCACTATTTATATGGCGTGTCAAGTGAGTTGTTCACAGATCACAAGAGTCTGCAATACTTATTCAAGCAGAAGGTGCTAAATTTGAGGCAGAGAAGGTGGTTGGAGCTACTGAAAGGCTATGATATCACCATCTTATATCATCTGGGGAAGGCTAATGTAGTGGCTGATGCTTTGAGTAGAAAGTCAGTCAGTATTGGCAGTCTTACGTATATTCTAGTTGGTGAGAGATTGCTTGCTTTGGATGTTTAGGCTTTAGCCAATCAGTTCATGAGGTTGGATGTTTTTTAGCCCAGCCGTGTGCTAGCTTGTACAATCGCTCGTTCTTCATTATTTGAGCGTATTAGAGATTGGAAGTATGATGATCCTCATTTGTGTGTCCTTCGGGACACCGTGCGGCATGGTGGTGCCAAGCACGTTACAGTTGGAGATGATGGAATTTTAAGGATGTATGGTCATATTTGGATGCCTAATGTGGATGGACTTCGAGAGTTGATTCTAGAGGAGGCCCATAGTTCCCGGTACTCTATTCATTCGGGCGCCACTAAGATATATCAGGACTTTTGGCAGTATTATAGCTCGGTGTTTGAATTGTTGGCAGGTGAAGTACGAGCATCAGAGACCTGGTGGTTTGTTTCAGAGGATTGAGATTCCTGAGTGGAAGTAAGAGCGTGTCACTATGGACTTCGTTGTTGGACTCCCACGGGCTCAGAGGAAGTTCGATACAGTGTGGATTATTGTTGATAGGCTGACCAAGTCAGCATATTTCATTCATGTGGCAGTTTCCTATTCTTCCGAGCGGTTAGTTGAGATTTATATTCGGGAGATTATTCGTCTTCATGGTTTGCCCGTGTCTATCATTTTTGACTGAGGTACGCAGTTCACCTCGCACTTCTGGAGAGCAGTTCAGCGTGAGTTGGGCACACGGATCGAGTTGAGCACATCATTTCATCCTAAGACGGACGGACAGTCCAAACGTACTATTCAGATTTTGGAGAATATGCTTCGAGCATGTGTTATTGACTTTGGAGGTTCGTGGGATCAGTTCTTGACCTTAACGGAGTTTGCCTACAACAACAGCTACCAGTCGAGCATCCAGATGTCTCCCTATGAGGTATTATATGGTAGGCGATGTCGGTCGCCGATTGGGTGGTTTGAGCCGGGAGAGGCTCGATTAATGGGTACGGATCTAGTACAGAATGCCTTGGACAAGGTTAAGATCATTCAGGATAGGCTTCTTACAGCTCAGTCCAGACAAAAGAGTTATGCCGATCGTGTTGACATCCAATTTTGTCCCTCATTTCTTCCAAACTATTTCTTTAAGCTTCTAATATTACTAATAATGTAAGAATAATTATTTTATCATATTAGCACAAACTAGACCTAATTATTATAATTTATTACTTAATATCACTATTATTAGTATTATTAATGTTATTACTACTACTACTACTACTATTATTGTTATTATTATTATTTTTATTTTTATTATAATTCTACTGCTATTATTATTACTTTATTAATAATTCTAAGCGAGAATATTTTTTGCAATAACTTTTAAATATTATGAAATTATATTTAAAAAATCTTGCGGCATCTTATGATTAGTATTTTATTTAAACTTTAGTAATTATAATTAAGTATAATAGATAAGTTAGTTAATTAATTATTTTAATATTAATATTATTATTGTAGATTAGTAGAAGCTAAAAAATTTTGGAAAGAAGAAAGAAATTAAGCTTATTTAGTGCACAATAATTCTCTACTAAACAGTAATCCACAAGACAGCCCTAGTAATTCCTTAATTCAGCCCAAAATATTAGTCAAAGTCTTGACTCTTTTCTAGATTCCTCCACTACTACAAAATATTTCTTTTTTGATTTCAAACTCTCACATTTAATCATATTGAAATATAACCTCAATTCCAACGCCAAGTTCACTAGGACCCACGGTACCCCATCCCCTCTTTTCCTAACATACAGACTCTAGGACAAACTTTTCGGGCTTTTCTCCATCTCTTTCTTTACTCTGAAAATCTCCCATTGTTACTTTCTTGTTTTGGCTTCCAAGTACGACCCAATTTCGCAAACAACAGGCAAGTTTCGTTATTTTTGGCATTAGGGGTTCTTATCTCACATATCTCTTTTCCTTTTCTCCTTCTGCTCGAATTCATCCAAAAGGGTGCAACGTTAAAATTTAAACGGATCCATTTGACTTATTTTGAATCCAAAATTTCAAGTTCCCGCTCTTAAACCCTAGCTTTTTTTTATCGCCTATAAATATTTCTCTAAGTCTCAGCCGAAGGAGGCGGGAAAAAAAACCATAAAAATCTCATATATCTTACTACTCTCTTAACACTACTGACCATTGTTCTTTTAAATTCGCTTCATTTTGTTAAAACTGATTTTACTGTCGATCTTGTTCGCGGAGTAGATCTGAAACATCAAAGGCCCTAGTTCACTGCCCGCAAAAAGGTCAGTAACTGAATTATTTTTTTCTCTTTCTTTCTCGTTTTTTTCTTCTTCATTGAATATCCGAAATGATTGTATGTTTTTTTGAATGAGCTGTAGTTTATTGTGTGTGTGTGAATTGTGATTTAGAGTTAATTGGTGTGTAGAAATTATGAATTTAGTTATTTTGTTTGAATAGAATTTAAATGAAAGTAAAGAGTTTGACTAAGTATTTATATGAATAGATAGCTGATGATAGTATGTACTTCTTAATATTGGCCTTTTGCTTTAAAGTGTTGCCATCTGTATATTTCTTTGATCAAAGTAACTGGTCTAAAATCTTTATTCAGCATGTATTTATTAGCTAAAAATTTTCTTCCTCTGAGTTAACTCTATGATTATTGTGGTCTTTTCGTGTTCAAAATTTGATTCTGAGTTTGCTGCCCCTCTAGTTTAAATGCCATAGAAAGCACTATGCTAGAAAAAAATAACTTTCTAGTTATGTAATTTAAATAATTACTTTATTTTAGCAATGAGTTGGAAGATTTTTTTTAGAATTAATGTATAAGTTGCCTATGAGTATAACATTGCTTATGTAATTAAAAGAGGTAATATTAATATGTAAATGCTTATTCTAAAGATCAGATGTCACGATCCAATTTCCAAACCCGATCGTGATGACGCCTCTCGTGAAAACAAGGCCAGCCAACAGAACAACAATACCTCTTTTAACAGTTACTTAGCATGAATAAGTCTGAATCATAGATAATATAATCATAAGTGCGGAAGAAAAATGATAGAACAGGGAAACTGAGCAGCAAGAAATCACGTAAAGCAGCCAACGTGCTGTATAGAAGCCGAGTACAATTTTTCTGAGAAAATAGTGAAATCTGTGATATCTTTATAAATACCTTGGTTCAGTTCAAATCTCTTTTGAAAATGGTCTTTTCAATAATTACGAAATCAATTTCAAAACAATTAGTGCTGGTAAGCACAGAAAAATCTGGCCCTCGGGCACAATTACCACAGTATAACAGGTAAAAAGACAAATAAATATGCAAGGCGAGCATATAAAAGTTCGCCCCTCAGGCACATCTCAAGCAGTACCAGCCCCTCGGGCTCAATATCAATCGCTCAGAACAGTATCAACCCCTCGGGCACAGTATCACATCACTCAGTACAATATCAACCCCTCGGGCTCAGTATCAGTCATACAGTACAACATCAGCCCCTCGAGCTCACTCTCAAGTCACATGGGTACCTGCGCTCACTGTGGGGGTGCAGACTCTGGAGGGGATCCTACAGCCCAAGCGCTATATCATTATAAGGCCTGAAAGCTTGTACATATCAACATGAGGCATGAAAGCTTCCTCACAATACACTCGAGTCCTGAAAGCCTCCTCACAATACAGTTCAATGGAGAGACAGCCTGTTGAGGCAGTGACCTGGGAGTCCGAGTTCGATATGCGGAGCCAATATCCCTATCTTTTCCTGACTCAGGTACTTCTTTTCTATGTCCGTTCGAGGATGAATGATTGTTTTAGAGATGGAGAATGTTTGGGTCATCACTTGTTTCAAAAGTCAATTCTATGTTCCGAGACCTTAAAAACCTCTTTTTGTCTCACCTTGATTTGCGTGCGCAGTTCGGGCGTATATCTGGAAAGTGTTTATGTGAAAATTTGAGGAAAATGCTAATTTAGCCTTTAAAATTAAATTTAAGTTGATTTCGGTCAACATTTTGGGCAAATAGATCTGGACTCATGATTCGACTGTCCCGAAGGGTCCATAGGAAAATATAGGATCTGAGTGTATGCCCGGAATTGAATTCCGAGGTCTCAAGCCCGAGAAATAAATTTTTTGAAGAAATTGTTTAACTAAAATTATAAGAGTTTTTGGAAATTTAAAGATGCTTGAATTTGATGGTATCAGGCTCGTATTTTGGTTCCGGAGCTCGGTACAGGTCTAATATGATATTTAAGTTATGCCTATAAAATTTAACCTAAAAACAAAATTCATATGACGTGAATCGGACCATTGGTTGTGAAATTTAAAACTTAAGAGTTCTTGAGATTTTTCTTAGATTTTGATGCTAAATTTATTGTTAAAGATATTATTTTAGCGATTTGATTGCACGAGTAAGTCCGCATGATATTTTTAGATTAGTATGCATGTTTGGTTTGGAGCCCCGAGGGATCGGGTGAGTTTCGGATGGAGTTCGGGATGCTTTTACACTTAGAAAAGTTGCAGGTTTTGCTTTATCTGGTGTCTGATGCACCATGCTTCGCGATCGCGTAGTCACTCTCGCGATCTCGAAAGGGAAACAGGGCTAGGGAGGATTTTACCCTATGCGAACGCGAGACCCAGGTCACGAACACGGACCATTGGGGGTTTTGCTCTACGCGAATGCGACCGGTCAACTGCGAATTCATAGCTTTAGGATGGGCTGGTCAAGGAACCTAGGGAGAACTACGCGAACGCGACCTCTTTATCGCGAACGCAAAGGCAGGGCTGGGCTAAGCCTTCGCAAATGCGGAGCTTCTCCCGCGATCACGTAAGTCCTTAACTGGCATCTCTTCGCGAATGCAACAGTGCTCGCGCGAACGCTATGAACACTGTCGCCCAGCACTTAAAATAGTAGCAAAATTGAGAATTAGCCCACATTTTCATATTTCTAAAACTATAGAGCATTGAGGCGATTTTCACGAAGCAAGTTCTTCCCCAAAGTATTGGTATATGATTCTAAACCTTTTTCTTTCGATTTTCCTTTGCATTTCATCAATCTTCATAAAAAAATCTAGGGTTTTTATGGTAGAAATTGAGAATTTGGGTAGAATTAGGGATTTTTGAATAATTGGAATTTAGACGTCGTTTTGGGATTGGATTTCGGAACTAATTGCATATTCGGGCTCTTGGGTGAATGAGTAATCGGGTTTTGATCCAAACCTCGAGTTTTGACCAAGCGAGCTCGGGGTTGATTTTTGACTTTTTGGGAAAATAATAGAAAACCTATAATTAAGCATTGGGTAGGAAGTCTTTAGCATTTATTAATGTTGATAAGTTAATATTGACTAGATACAATTGAATTGGAAGTTGAATCTAAAGAAAAAGTGGTGCTTGAGGCTTGAGTTAGCCGTGTAAGTTGAGGTAAGTGTTTGGTCTAACTTTAGCTTGAGGGAATAAGGGTCGTGGTCCTATTTGCTATGTGTTAATTGTTGAGTACGACGTCTAGGTATGGTGACGAGTATCTATACGTTGGAGTCAAACATACCTGCGAGTCGTATACTGTGATTGTTGTGACTCTGTTATGTATTGTCCATGCTTAATATGATAGTTTTCAATGTTGAATAAGGCTTATGGAAGTTTTCTTGGTAATCGAACATTGTTGAGCATTGGCCTCAAGTTGAGATTTATGTTGTGAAGTGATTGTGGAAATGAGAAGAGATTTTTTTGATATTGTTTTTCCTTGCTGGTATGTTATTGCTTATGATATTATTTCTCTTGCCGGGATATTATTATTATACTATTATTCCCTTGCCGGGATTCCATTGTAATTTTATCGATTCACTTGCCCGAATTTCTTTGTAATTGTTGCTTGGGTAAGGAAGAGTGGAAAGCACGAAGGGTGATGCTATGCGTGATATTTGTGAGTGAGTGTTAATGCACGAAGGGTGATACCATGTCGATATTGTGAATGTAAAAGCACGAAGGGTGATGTCGTACCATGATATGACTGATAGTGCACGAAGGATAATGCCGTGCCATAATTATGTGAGGTAAAAGTACGAAGGGTGATGTCGTGCCGAATTTATTGATTCTTATGGTGAGAACAAGAGCAAAAGCACGAACGGTGATGTCGTGCACTTGTTATTGTTTTCCTTATTCTTGCTCATAATTGAATTATGGTATTCCTTGCACTTCTCTACTGAAATTCTGTTAGTACTTGATACCCCCCGCAACATTTTCCCCTTTTCCATCTTTAACTGCTAGTTTCTGTTATTATTATCTGTTGTACATGATTGAACTGCACAGGTTTACTTGGTAGTCTTGTCCTAGCCTCGTCACTACTTCGCCAAGGTTAGACTCGACACTTACCAGCACATGGGATCGGTTGTGCTGATACTACACTCTGTACTGTGTGCAGATCCCAGTACTGGAGCTTTTGGACCATAGCGAAGTTGCTGCCTTCAGTCCATCAGAGACCCGAGGTAGTCCTGTAGAAGTCCACGGACCTTGGCGTCCCTTTCTATCCTTTCTATTATGTTTTTATTTATTTCAGAGACAGAATTGTGTTTTCTATTCAGACCATTGTTTGTAGTATTCGTAGATGGTCCGTGACATTGTGACACCAATTCTGGATACAGTTGTATTTTGGATTTTGGACTAGTATTTAATTAAATTATCAGATTTCGTCTTCCGCGTTTCTTTTATTATTATTATTGTTATTTCGCTGTTGATCACATGTTAATTTGAACTGTTAAAAGGTTACGGGGAAAAGGGTAATAAAATCTGTAACACTCGGCCTGCCTAACTTTCACAAGTGGCGCCATCACGACTCCCGAGGATAGAAAATTCTGGTCGTGACACACTTGTATTCAGATGCGCAACGAATATAACAAGCATCAATTGTATTTGTTTGCATACAAAAGATATAGCCTGTATCACCTGTATTAGTTACCAAGGTAAAATACAAAAATACAGAAAAATAAATTGCTCTCGTTGCGAGTTGAACTCAAGAACTTTGATTACTAAGTGAGTGCTCTAACCAACTAAGCTATGAAAGCTTGTTACTCATCTTGTTAAGACACGCAACGATAAAACTTTGTCAATTGCATACAAAGGATACAATTTGTATCACATTTATTTATTACCAAGGCGAAATGCAAAAAATACAGAAAAATAAAATGCTCGTGTTGCAAGTCGAACTCAAGAGGTTTGCATACTACGTGGGTGCTCTAACCAACCGAGCTACGAGAGCTTGTTGCTATCTTATTTTAGTCAAAGATGGAGCCAGAATTTCAGCCTGATGGGTACTGAATTTTGAGACCACGATTTCAAGTGTTATTTATAAGCTAACCTAAACACCTTCTTACCCTCTATATCGATTAGAAGCCCAAGTCTTTATTAAGAGTAAGAGTTAAAAGGTAATTATTATATATTTTATTGGAGAAAAGGGAAAAAAATAAAGTAATTGAATAAGACAATGCGTTAGTTCAAAATTTTTCCGCGTCCAGAATACATACGTACTCAACTTACTGACGAAAATGACAAGAATATAGGAGCGTCCAGAATATATACGTACTCAACTTAGTGACGAAAATGACAAGAATATAGGAGCGTTACTCAACTTAGTGACGAAAATGACAAGAATAGCGGCGCATGCAGAAATTTTTGTAATCGATGTTAATAGTTGAAGAAATAAACAGGTAAATAAATCAGTTACGCGTTGTTAATTTTTATATTTATACCCAAGTTTTTTATCTTTCTTATTGTTTCTACATATATATTTACGAAATTTTTTAACGAAACAGTGTCATAAATAAGATCCCTACGCCCCTGTATAGAAGTATGCACCTTGTTTACTGTTGTTTTTCAGATTTTCTCTGCCGAAATCCAACACAAAGTATTATACACAACAACCCATTTCTTTACATAAAATCACACCCTTAAACTTGATCAGAGAAAAAAGGAAACAGATATATAGAGAACCTTTTTCACCCGTTAAATGAAAAAAGAAAAGGGATGAACAAAAAGTTACATTAGATATTACTATTCCTAATTATTTCAACTTCAGGAAACTCAAAACTTTGGGAAACAAAACACAATTCTCTGTCCTAGAAGAGAGCTCATACAAATCAGAATCCTTAAAATCCTCTTCTTCTAATATAGTTTCTAGCTGGGGAGAAACTGTAATCCTATAAGGTGAAATTAGAACTGTTGGAACAGCAACTTCCATCCAAGGTTGTTGGTTCCCAGTAAACTTGACCATTTTTGCAAAAACAGCAAGAAAGAGGCTATGGACACAAATTCTAGAGAGGTGTTCACTGTTCAGTCTTTGGCTATTTTGAGAAGATTTGTGGGGTTTGGGAAAGACTGCAGAGCGTGAGGGACTTATATATCATCACTACTCTTCAGAAATTTATTCTTTTTTTACCCCTAATCCTCAATCCTCAATATAGCATTACATTAAAATATTATAAAAAACCCTGCACCCTCCTGCGCTTACAAAACAAGATACGTCTTTCTTCTCGCTCTGACACGTGGGTGCTTAGCAAAATTTTGGCGCCTCTGTTGTTCATCTTTATCCTGCCACCGCTTCCTCTGTTTTTCTCTAACTTCCTCCTCTGTTCTCTTCGTTCTGTTATAAATTTCTATCTTTATCTATCCTTTATCTCCAATTCTTATTATAAATTCCCAACTTTTGGATTTGTTCTAATATGGATAACATATCTACTCTTTCTGATACTTTACATAGAGGATTGCGTTACTTGGAGTTCTTTGCTTCTTGATTAAAAAAGGGTAAGTTTTTTATTTGACCGCTTTCTTTTTTTACCGTTTGATTGTCTCACCTGCCTGTTGTCTATATTGCGTAAAAGTTGATACTGATGTCAACTACCAAAACAGCTTAGAACTAACTAGCCTTTATGAGCTAGAAATTCAAGGAGGATATTTTGTTGCTTCTATAATACATGCATACATATTTGTTATAAATATGTCATCTTTACGAGCATGATCATTATTTTTGACCATGCAGTTACTGAGTGTCGAGCTTTTTCGTCATCCGATGTTTTTGACAAGGAAAAAGATATGAGCCAGCCTTTTCATGTTTTTGAAAAAGGTAAAATCACAAAAATATAGTATCTATTTAACTTATGTGTGTATTGTGCATATTAATTAATCGATAACTATTATGAACCAGGTTCAACATCAGGTACCACAAATGATTCATGTACTCCAACATCCAAAAAAGTTACAGCTAAAGGTTAGCTTAATGATCATCCTTTATTGATTTTATCGACCGTTCTATTTTCGTCTCTCACAATTAATTATCTGCACTATGTAGGCCACGTAAAGAATAAGACAACTACGATTAACATTAACCAATTATGCTCTGATTATGTTCCGTTAAAAAAGATTTCAAACTGCTTGTTCTGCTGTGCGAAAAGATTTCAGTATGAACACCCTGAATTTTGTTGTGGCAGTGGTACAATGAGATTAAGCTCTCATCGAATGCCAACTAAACTGAAAAATTTATATATGGGAAACGATGCAGAATCCAGGCATTTTCGAACATATATTAGAACATATAATAATCTGTTTGCTTTTACATCATTTTGTGTCAATTATGATAAAGATTTAGCCAAGAGAAACCGTGGTATCTACACGTTTAGAGTGCAAGGACAGATATATCATTTGATATATGATTTATATCCCAAAGAAAGAAGGCCAAAAAATTTGCAACTGTATTTTTATGATAATGCAAATGGGCTTGAAAATAGAATGGCTTGTTCAGAAAAATTAAAGGAATCAATAGTGAAAGAATTGATGGACATACTAAGGGATAATCCATATTCAATATTTATACGATCCTTGGCAGACAAGTCAAACTTGCAAAACTTTCATATAGCACTGAAAAGTGATAGAGGATTGGATCAACGCGTATATAATTTACCTACTATTACTGAAATTGCAGCAATATGGGTTGATGAAAATGATAGTTCTACTACGCATGCACCACATCTTTAAATTTATACTCACAATGACATGACACAAAGAGTGTACTACTATTTTGGATGCTATGAACCTTTTACAGTACCCGTTGTTATTTCCATATGGTCAAGGCGGATGGTATTGTGGTATTAACAAGTTTCCCAAAGCAAAAAATATTCGTAGAAGTCGCACTCAAGCTGAATTTAAACAATTGCCGAGTATAAAAAATTTCACATCTGTTGATGGATATCTTGATATAGAACTCAAAATCTGCAAAAAGGAAAACGCAAAAGAGATGCAATTTCAGTTCGCGAATACTACTGTTACAAACTTCAGATGAGAAACAATGATAAAGATGAAATTTTGCATACAAGAAGATTACTTTAATAGTATTCAGTTGATGAATATATCAAATTGGAGACACAAAGATTAGACGTTGTTTCATTCAATCAAGATTTATTCAGAATGGGTATACTGCAAAGACTTCATGGTATTCTAAGACTTGGTAAACGAGATGCTTCTAATGCTTCTAATGTTTGAAACCCCGGATTGCACATCGTAGTGCTATATTGAGGGGAGACACGCGCTTGATGATGAGTGCGGGGTCGTTTACTATTGGGGATTGTGACTTGGTCCGACCCGATTGATGATTTTACCGCGTATTTGACTGAACCTTATTTGTTATTATCATGATTTGGGCTGATTGTCATATTTGGGCTTCGTTCCAGCTATTTGAACACTTCGGGGATTTTTATCACTAATTCCTCACTGTATTGACTTATTACATGAACTCAGTCCTGCTGTTTTTCACTGTTTTACAACTCAACCACTTTTACTGAGTTTTGAGACTTAAATTATATTTCTAAATGATGGTTTGGGCTGAGAACTACTATTTTACTAATGCCCGAGGGGCTTGTGATGATTTTCGTACTGAGAGCGGCCGAGGGCCATATGTGAGGATATGATGAGTGATATGAGGCTGAGGGCCTGATATACATTTATACGCCACGAGGTGGCTTGAGTGATGTGCGGCCGAGAGCCGAGAGTTGATGCCACGAGGTGGCTTGATATAGCGCTTGGGCTGTAAGGCGCCCCTCCGGAGTCTGTACACCCCTAGTGAGCGCGAGTACCCATTGTGATCTTAGAGTGAGCCCGAGAGGCTGATACTGTTCTAAAAGATTGATACTGTGCTCGAGGGGCGGATTCCTATTTGTTATTTACACAGATTACCTGTTTTACTTGATAAAAGTGATTTTTACTTGATTACTTCATTGATTTACTGTTTTAAGTGATTTTATTGTTTCTGTATAGATTACTTTGTGTTTTACTTTGTGTTTTTCGCGTGTTTTCTTGCTTTCAGCCATTATTTATATTTATTACTCACTGGGTCGGAGAACTCACATTACTCCATGCACCTTGTGCGAAGATTCAGGCATAGCAGGTCCCGCTCTCGAGTGTTGATTAGTCCCAGCTCAGGCGGATCTTCGAGGAGATTTTAGGTAGCTGTTGGCGTTCGCAGCCTGGAGCTCCTCTCTATTTATATCTTTACTTTCATTCTAGTATTGAGATTCTGTAGATACATTTGAGAGATTTGTTATCTTAGACTTTCGTGACTTGTGACACCCCGGTTTGGGTTGTGTCGGGATGGTTTCTACTGTTATTTTCTATACTTCCGCGAACTATTATTATTAAATCATGATTTAGAACTGCTTAATGGTAATTAACCGCTTAAAAGAGGTGTTCTATATTGGTCTGGGTGGTTTTGTCTCGACGAGAGGCGCCTTCACGACCGGGTTCGGGTTTGAGTCGTGACAATATCGTTTACGAACAAATCATTAAGAAAGCAGGTGCCTGAGCATCGACATACGCTTCTTCGGGAGGTCCTTTGCTCTTTCCTTCTCTTACTATCCCGTGTGCACATTTTCTGATATTTTCATACATCCTCTGCTTTGCGTTTTCAATCTGTTAATGCTTTAATCTTAATTTTCGTCTATTTCAACTCTATCAAAGTGTAATAAGACTCGATTCCAAAAGGTCCTTATGAGGCGATTCTCATCCTCACCATTTATGTGCGAAAATTTTGATGAAAGAAGCTTTTTGGAATTTAAAAACTGAAAGGTTTTCACCTTAGTTCAAGAAATGATTTTGTAAAACAAACAGAAATAGAGTACTTATTTCCCTGGAATTTTACTATGGTCACCAGCAGATAGCACTTTTGATGTCTTATTAATTCTTATTTTCCCCCTCTGATTGTGTAAAACATATAGGTTATATAAACCAGCTAGGCGAGGACTGCAAACTAAAGCTGAAAAAGATTTTAAAGGATCAACATATCTTTGTGATGCTGCTGACCACAACTTAGGTGAATTAGTAGTCAGATAACAACTTCAATCCTGGATTTGAATCACGAGCTCCTTATTTGGAACGGTACTTCCTTCAATTGAATCGATTGTGAATAATTTAGCATACGGTGGACAGGTAGCTGCTCAGACCTTCTATAGTGAAAATTAGCTAATTATTCTTCTGTGTGTATCAACTTGACTTGCTATACTTGCTTGATGTTTGTCATTGTGCATTGCTCAGTTTGCCAACTTCTATTTGGCTTTTCCAGCACCTAGGCTTTGTGTATCATTAGTTGGTCTCGTAGTGTTAAGTGATCCAAAACTAAGTTGTATGGTTTAACTATTTCAACTGTAATACCATTTGATGATCTTCTCAAGGAAAAATAAATTTATGATCTAAGGTATCTTAGAATGTAATGACAACTATTTTGCATCCTTTACTGAGCATAGGTAACATGTTTGCTGTGATAACACCAATCCAAGGTAGTGGAAGAGGAGTTACGCCGGGGAGCAAGTGAGGTAACTTTATTTTTTTCTTTTCTTTTTTTATAATATAATTATCTAATTTCTTTGCATTGCTACAAAATGTCACAATATAATCACTGCACATCTCCTTATGCAGATGCCGATTCACAGAATAAGTTAATAATTCAGGTCGACTTTGAAGGCACTGCTAAAGAATAAGAAGCCCATTCAATTGAAGTAGCCTCAACTCAGGTAATATTTAATGCATTGTTGACAAATATGCACTGCTTTTGATCATGAGTGATGTTAGATAGAATACACGGGGATGAGATAAAGCTCCAATCTTTAGGAAAGCTTGAAATCAACAAATATTGGGTTTAAATGAGAAGGAATCTACAAGTACCTTTGTTTAAAGAACTTTATTTATATATATATATATATAGTCACCATTCTGTGCTAGATCAATTAGCACAACTTGTGCAGATTCACCACACTCTACTCCATAAGCCTCCACTCTGAAAATCCTTTTCAATATTCAAAGTGATCTCTCCTAAGCTTTCAAGCTGATCCCTTCTTCAAGATTCATGATAATTGGTTGCACACATGACATTTTCACTAAGAAATTGCTGTCATTTTGTGAAATCTCATCTTGTAACAATGTTGCAAGTCAAGTTAGTGCAGCTTCATCGGCTTCCCTTTTGTTGGCTTGTAATAATTCAGCCAACAGAGGCACTGCTCTTGCTTTTACTAAGCAAAATGTGCTTCTTGTAGAGCAATGACAATCATACACACTACAAAAACAATCTTGATCTTCTTAATTTTCTGAGAGGGAGCGAATTTTGAGATAGTTGAGCTAGAGCTACTACAGCTCTACAATATCTTTTGATCACTGTCTGTATATATATACCTTCTTAAACTGCTGTAGCAACTCAACTGTGTGCCTCAAATATAAAAGTGTAGGTTCAGTACAAACGTAGGTTTTCAGTCATACAGCTCTAAATATTTACAATAACCAACAAAAAAATAATTAGGGAAAACTTTTGTTAATGTAACAGTCGTTTAAGTTTATCTTTTCGGTATGATTGACTGTTGTTACCTAATTATGCTTTGGCTGTGGGCTGATGCATTTTGGCTTACTTTGTGGCTTTTCTTCTTATCATTTAGAAATATTAATAAAAGCAGGATAGATCTATTAATCATAATCACAATCTAACTATTACTTAAAATGAAAAAACATAGTGACAGTGGAATATTGTATGGAAAAAACTTCAGTGATATAGTTAATCGAGACATTGTCTTCTTACATTGAAGGGAAGATATTTGGAACAAAATAACATCATGTAGCATTCATTTAATGCACAGGAAATAGTAGAAGAAATAAAGAGTTTTAGTTTCTTCATTACTTTCTTTTACTGTAGATTCGCATATTTGGTATCTGGTAATAGGGCTTACAACAATGATCTTCTTTCTTCTCTGTACCTTAGTTTTGAGACAGTGACATTACTCTATATAGAGAATAATTTTATGAGTATTTTCAATGCACAGTGTGTTGTATACTGACCAGGACTGCAACTTATTTTTGGGTTTGTAGAACTACTGATGCTTGTCTTATATCCGGTACCACCAAAAGAATTGCTCAATGGGCTTAGCACTGCACAGGTAACCAATTAATTTATCTTTGTATATTTGTACACGTTGGCTCCTATTAACAGATTCTATGTTCCTCCTTCCCGTTATATGGCTAATAGTTAATGTTGTGCACCGTTTTTGTTTCTACAAGTTACGCTATTGTGCTAGAGGAGAGAAAGGGGCCTTTTGCAAAGTGAGACATTGCAATCCTTCAAAAGGATGCAGCTTTTGCAAGCGTAATGTTCTGATACAAGAAATGGACGTTCCTACTGCCGCACTTCGACAAGGGGAGAACTCTATAAATGACAACAACAATGTGGTTCCAAATGCACCTTGCCCAGATAAGAGTCCATCAGATATGCAGTTCCCAATAGAAGCATATTAGTGAAATATATTATTTTCAGTAACCTATAAATTATGGCTGAGTTATTATTCCATAATATTGCAGGCTTTAATGAAGAGTGCCTCTCTTAGCTTGGTTGAGATTAGGGGTGTTCATAAAAATTCGAAAAATCGAACCAAACTGAAAATCAAACCAAACCGACAAAAAAAATTGTTACTTTTTGGTTTGGTTTGGTTTTGGTTTTGAATTTAAAAAACCGATCAAATTTGATTTGGTTTTGGTTTTAATCAGAAAAAAATTGAACCAAACCGACTATAGAATTTCCAGGTTGATCAAAGATGGACCTTTAAGTTCATTGAAAGTGGAGGCACTACCAACTTGTGAATCTTGTTTAGAAGGAAAAATGA